>JACEEZ010024823.1:295000-298949 GCA_016584305.1 Chionoecetes opilio | reverse complement strand
TCTTCCCATCGCCGTAGTTTTCCCTTCGTAGGTCCACCCGCGGCGACCCCGCCTTATCCCCACAATGCACCGATGTAAACAAACCGTGACGTAGTTATGGGTAGGGTCCATTCAACCCAGCGAGCCAACCGGCAATACATACGTCATCGAAAACGACTTGTACGAGCCCTTTGATAAGTACGCCGACGTTGGTACCTCGCTAGAACTACGAGAAGCACCAGGCGTCATCGAAAACGACTTGTACGAGCCGTTTGACAAGTACATCGGCATTAATGCCTCGCCAGGGCGCGGAGAAGCACCAGGCGTCATCGAAAACGACTTGTACGAGCCGTTTGACAAGTACGCCGGCGTTCGTGCCTCGCCAGGGCGCGGAGGAGCACCAGGCGTCATCGAAAACGACTGTACGAGCCGTTTGACAAGTACATCGACGTTCGTGCCTCGCCAGGGCGCGGAGAAGCACCAGGCGTCATCGAAAACGGGTACAGGTATGCCCATTAGATGACTCCAAAAATTACAATTACATAGGTACAAACATAAGCTGACGGGTAGAATATTTACAATGGGAAATAAATATAAATTAGTATACTTGTTAATAATGCTAATTTAGTGAACAAAATGTTTTCTTTCGATTTTTTTTGGGGGGGGCAGAGAAAACTGATGATTATCTAATCGTGGTGCGCCTATTTTTCATCTTTTTAATTTAATTTACTGGGTAAGACTACAATTTACCTCCTTGCTCCTGATAGAGATATGGCATATTAAAAATTTTAGAAAAAAAAGAAAGAAAGAAAAGGAGCAGAAACCACAAGTGGAACTAAAAGAAATGCTCCTAATTACATTTCTGCCGGTAATTTTTTTTCCTGTACTATTTAAAAGTATGTGATATACGTCTAGCAATGATATTATTTATCTGAAGATATAAAAAAATGGAAGGTGAACAGTTCTTTAAGCATATGGTTAATTGACAATTCGATTTTCATTGTATAGACGGCCATTCCAGGTGACTGACTTTACTTTTTACATAAAAGCTGCGCAATAAAAATAGTAACTATTTTGATTTTGACAAAGGTTTTCCTGCAATTTTAGCTTTTTTGAGAATTGCCACCTACTTACTCTGAAAGGAAGGATTGATTTACAACAAGAACCGAAAAAATGGAATGGATTGAAGACATAACAACATCCATGATTTCAAAAGTAGGTTGGACAAAATCGAATACACGAAGAGGACACCGTGGATTAATGAAGTCAAATGTCATATCAAGTCTACTACTTAAAAAACACACACGCACACACACACACACACACACACACACACACACACACGCACGCACGCACGCACGCACGCACGCACGCACGCACGCACGCACGCACGCACGCACGCACGCACGCACGCACGCACGCACGCACGCACGCACGCACGCACGCACGCACGCACGCACGCACGCACGCACGCACGCACGCACGCACGCACCACACACACACACACACACACACACACACACACACACACAACATCCTAGCCATGGAAGGTCGCAAGTATGACAACTCTGCTTGCCTTACTGTAATCTTGTCGTTGTAATGTGTTTAAGGTTAGATTATAAGTACTATTATTAGGAGTCTGTAGATGGTGTAGATGGAATATCATGTAAACTTTGCAATGCTGAAAAGGCTCATACATTGCAGCATTATATGTGTTACTGTTGTGAAATGGAAGAATTTATAAATCAAGATTTCACTGACATACCTGAGCAAACTTGTCACATCATCAATAGCAATATGATACCAAATATTATGAAAAAACACAGACTTTTTACTAACAGGATTTACTTTTTTTTTTACGTATATTTGTATAGGTGAGTGTGGCGGGCGTTTCAGCATGGTGACTCTGATGGATTGTTTGACGTCAATAAACCATTTGAATATGAATTTTGATCTTGTTGTTACCTGTCAAAACGTGTGAACATTATGTTACCTTATCAGCACTGATGGTGGTAAAGACTTCACTTCTTAGGTACATTTTTAGCAATTCAGTGAAATCTTAATTATGAGCGTTGACCATTTTAATTTTCTGCATAATCTCAAGAAATCATTAACAACATGAAAGTGCATAATTTATGAAACTACTTTCAAGTAGGTGTGTACAGTACATCGAATGTACTGCGTATTTGTATATTGAGCCTTACCTACACCTCATACTATTCATAAATAGACGCTTAGTGCATTACATTAATCATAGAAAGCC
Organism: Chionoecetes opilio; assembly: GCA_016584305.1. Taxonomy (NCBI): domain Eukaryota; kingdom Metazoa; phylum Arthropoda; class Malacostraca; order Decapoda; family Majidae; genus Chionoecetes; species Chionoecetes opilio. The sequence goes on along the minus strand of JACEEZ010024823.1, from coordinate 296,707 downwards.
GGTGAGAATGTACTGTGAACCAATTCATGTGTTGGAATAGGTATAGTACTTGCATAAAGTGTGCTGATTTGTTCCATATTGGTCATACCATCTGGTCTGCAGATCATGATTTGAAAGTTGACAAACAAATGAGAAAAAAACCCAGACAACAGTAAATGTTATCAATACATAGAAACTTGGGAGCCCCGAAATATGCCTAAACAATCGCAATAAGATATGACACTGGAGGGTAGGTAAGAAATCCGAGTCGTGTACGGCAGGCTGTTCTGCATGAATGTCAATTATAGAAGCTTGTTCCACTAGTGACTAGGACATGGCAACCAAACACGAGAGGAAGAAAACAAAAGTCTATAGCGCCACAAGGAGCCTGTACTTAACAATGTCAAGGCTATTTTTAGTCACTTTCCACAGGCGGCGTCCGGTGCTTGTCACTTTTGGAAATAACGTAGCTTACCTATCATTGGGACTACGGCGCTGTTAGGAAGGAGGAATGATTGCGGAGTGCCACCCCAGCAAGGCAGGTTAAGTTGAATCACAGGTGTATAATTTATTTGGCCAGGTTAGATAAGATAAACAAGGTGACGTTAGGTGAGTCTTATCGGTTGCGTAATTGACAAGAGCCGGATTGCCTCTTAAAGTAGGCTATTTCCGTCCATTAAATAAAATACTGTTCAAAGCAACTCAAATTGAAAAGAAAGTGTTCCCTTCATTATACCACGAGAACAAAGATTAACAAGTTATGATAGTGACATGCATTTTTGGCTCGGAAAGGAAAAGAAATAACTCGGAAATATAATGACAGATGAAAGCATTGAGAAGAGCCATTACAGTCCATTCCTTATAATGTGGTAATACATCTTAACAACCTCACGTATATAGTCGTATACATGAATATATTTGGCATGAGTGGCCAAACATACTTATTGGCATTCATAATGACAAATTGTTCCAAGTCATACAGACATTATCGACAGACGTCGCGGTGCCGATGTATTGTGAGACGCAACTACACTTAGGCTTTCAGCGGTCCATTACTTCCTTGATAGCTACGTATGACCATCTATCAACAACATACGCCAGTACAACACTAGTCAAGAGGCATATATATATATATTATATATATATTTTAGTATATATTTTCTTTCTTCGCAAAGGTTAAAAGCTACGTACCCTAGTACGAAGAATGGAAGAATAAAAGTAATGGATGTGAGAAAGTTCAGGGGTGACACCTTCACATCAAAACGATGGAGAGCTGAGTGGAGGGACGCGGACAAGGAGCAGAAACCATTACATTGGTTATACATTACGCACTGGCATGACTTACAAGGCGACATACAGGGTGACACAACAGAGTCACATATCAGTGTTGTATACTGGCACATGTGAGAGCTTTTCTTATGGAAGGAATATAAGAAAATATATGACTAACAGTGGAAATGGACGGAATGAAGGGGCGACTTATAAGTTTGGGGGAGAAGGGGTGGAGGGGCGAGGCGTGAATAGCCGCGTGACTAAGAGATGGAGGAGAGGCAGGCAATGAGGGAACGACCTGATACGTGAGTGGGGATATCCTGGACGTAATCTTCTCTCTCTCTCTCGCTCTTTCTCTCTCTCTCTCTCTCTGAAGAGCTTAAGATGCATGGTTGATTGGTTATTGGAGTGAAGGCGACGCAACATCATAAGTTAGTGTCGCCAAATTTGGATGTA
>JACEEZ010024823.1:272500-285000 GCA_016584305.1 Chionoecetes opilio | reverse complement strand
GATAGAGAGAAAAGAGAGAGGAGAGAGAGAGAGAGAGAGAGAGGAGAGAGAGAGAGAGAGAGAGAGAGAGAGAGAGAGGAGAGAGAGGAGAGAGAGAGAGAGAGAGAGAGAGGAGAGAGAGAGAGAGAGAGAGAGAGATTAAGTCAATGAGTCAAGAGAGAATACGTACATGAAGGCAACATATATTTCTGTCAACGAAACAGCAGGTAAAGCACACCCACTGATACTTGAAAGAAATCATAAATAAAATACATATACAAGGATATACAATTTCCTATTCTTGATTTATGCACCGTATACTAAAGAGTCTTTTTGAAATTAAATGAAGCACCATGAACTTCAACACTCAAAGAGGATTGGAGAGAAAGAATATATTACACCTAATAAGGAGAAATTTGGAAATAGTAGTATGGTAGATACTACCATAGTTGAAAAAGCTTCAGAAAATAAGAACAGCAATAACAAAATTGGCACCAAGTCTTGAGAAATTAAGCTGAGAGGAAAAATGCGATACAGTCACCCAAGTTTGAGGACAGATGGAAAGAGAAGAAATTAATATGATCTAAATATGTGTGAAAGAATAAGAAAAAATACAGATATAGGCTATAATATTATGATTTTAGCAAGAGAATTCAACACTAGGAGGACACAATACAAAAATTGCAAGAGAAGAGGTGATAATAATACTACAAAGTACAGTTGCCCAAATAGAACAATGGTACAATGGAATACACTAACATATGAGTGGTGTGTGCTATGTTAGATAGGATATTCTGGTTACTAAGTATAAAAAAGAAAAAGTGTATAGTTAGGTTGTTTTTATGTACAAATCACACCACATGGGCGATATAGAATAAAAGGATGAAAGATAAGGCGTTAACAGTAGGAAATTGAGGCATAAAATGGATAAACAAAACTACAAACATCGCTTTGAAGAATAGTATATATTGCTTTTATCAGTCAGCATTTTTCATTACCTCCGCCAACGAAGTTGGAGGGGTTATGTTTTCACCCCGATCTGTCTGTCTGTCTGTCTGTTTGTTAGTGTACAGGAGTTCTCGAAAAGTTACGAATAGATTTGGACCAAACTCGGTATACCAAGTCTATTTGGTATAAGGAAGACCTCAATTAATCTTGGATGAAATCTATTGACAACTGTTGCCATGGCAACCAATTGATGAAATATTCGGGCTGAGGTATGCGCTCTACTGAGTGCCCCCCCCCTAGTTAGATAATGTAATCACACTGGAAACCTAACTTTCATAATTCATTTAGGCTTTGTGTGACTGATCCATTTAACATTATACATAAAGGGACAGGTTTAATGTGATTGATATGATAACACTACAGCAATATTGATCAAAGAGAGAGAGTATAGTGGTAATTCCTCAGCTCCGGGTCGCATATTGCCGTTCTCTGGAATAGTATGTGGTATGGGGGATGTCTCTTGCCAATCACCGTTGTCCAAGCTCGTGACGTCACATGGGGGTGGAGCTTAAGTGATCGCTGGGTTATAATCTGTGTTTTATTTATTATTCATAGTCTAGGTTAGGTTAGGTTGGGCTAGGTATGGTTAGGTTAGTTTAGGTTAAATGAAACAGTTTAATAAATCTTTCTTAAAAATACAAAACAGATTATCGCCCAGTGATCACATAGGCTCCACCCCAGTGTGACGTCACGAGCTTGCACATCAGTGATTGGTTCGACATCCCCACACCACATACTGTTCCAGAGAACGGTAATATGCATCCGGGTCATTCGCTTGTTGTTATATAGTCAAGTAGGCGATGATCCAGGAATATGCGATCCTGTAATGCCCTTCGGCTCACCTTGTACATCAGTTTACCTTTAATGATCTGATGAACGTATACTAAGCAGAGTAAAACCACAGATTTACCCTTTTACAGATTTACTCTTTTCACAGGCCTCCCTAAGTCTGGCCTGCATGACCCTGTATTTGCCGCCGTGCACGTGACAAACGACAGTTTCCTCTGTACTCATGCTTGAATCGACATACCTCCAGGACATACCTCGAGGAGTAATTCATGCGGCGAAGGAACATTGAGTGCACACCTAAATCTGACACTCGTAGAGGCACCTGATGTGACGGCCTGGGCGGGGATACAGCTAGTCACCTGGCCTTATATTCATACTTGTCTCCTTTTACTCGCACATTATTAGCCCCTTTATTGTTTACCGCTGATATAATATGGATTTAACTGGTTTCATATTTACAAGTTTTAATCTAGCTCATGTCTCTTTTTTATAACATATTGGTATACTTTTATTTAAGTTTATGTATACAGCTTGCACACACCATTCATATTATGTTAGTGTATTCCATTGATCTATTGTTCTATTTGGGCAACTGTACTTTGTAGTATTATTATCACCTCTTTTCCTCCAATTTTTGTATTGTGTCCTCTTAGTGTTGAATTCTCTTGCTAAAATCATAATATTATAGCCTATATCTGTATTTTTTCTTATTCTTTCACACATATTTTAGATCATAATAATTTCTTCTCTTTTCCATCTGTCCTCAAACTTGGGTGACTGTATCGCATTTTCCCTCTCAGCCTAATTTCTCAAGACTTGGTGCCAATTTTGTTATTGCTGTTCTTATTTTCTGAAGCATTTCAACCTGAGAACATTTCCAATAAACTTAATAATTTGGCTGTATTCATCATTTCTTCCTATACATTTTTCTAGACATCGATCTGAACTTACTTTTTTTTTTGAGAGGGAATCACAGCGGGGTGTATGCTGTGAATATTAAATATTATTCAGTTCTTCACCATATAAATTTACGAAGCGTCACACAAACGAATCATCGTTACACCTCCGCCCTCCAGTCTGCCGCTTCCCCTCACACTCGACACTCGACGTCCGCTTTTTTACCAAGACAACGTTGGGGCCGAGTTGTTTGTTGCCTTGATATCAGTAGCCGCGAATGAACATAAGTTATGTGCTGAGGCGGTTTCATATAATTTATCTATCAAGGTTCTTGACTCAACGACCTAATAAACAATGGTACACAGCTGCATATCTACTGGAATCCACTAGGGCATGTGTGAAGAAACACCCTTATACTGCCAATGGGTCATAAAGAAAACAGTGCATTTCATAATGAAAGGATATACTCGTATATCAAAATCATTACCCAAATGTACATTGCCGATATCTGTAGTACAAAGTTTATTGACTGACTTCTGACATACTGTTTTCTTGTAACAACAATCTTTACGGCAAAAGAAGCTTTTTTTTTTTACCCATGTTAAATTTATAATGCAGGCCAATGAGAAAACAGCAAAATCGTTACTCATATGAAAATAACGCTGAGAAAATTCTAAAATTGGTGATTTTCGATGCTCTAATCACTTACTTATAAATTCTCAATGGCTCTGGCTGCATATGCCACTCCGCAGCGCCGTCAATATTTGATCAAATTTCGATCCGTAAAGTGCGTTAGAAATCACACCCGAATGCACTCCAGATAGCAGGACCCGATTCTTTATTCCCATGTATTGCGAGACATTCGCGAAAACGTTTTTTTGTGTCAACTTTTCCCCACTTGGCCTTCATCGATCTTCACAAGTGGTGGGCACGTTCAATTCGGTTTACAAAGTTCTACACGGCTAGGCGATTCGCATTGCAAAATACACACAATTTAAAATTTTGCAATATATATATCTGCATCTACTCATGCCTTCGGCTAGAAAATCAGTAGGCTTATTGGCACTGTGCCAATACTTAAATAAGAATTCAAAGCCCATTTTCATAAAAGTCAAAAGTTATTCATATGCATACTTTCGATTTTTGATAATGGAAAAAATGGTTGCCGCATCATAACTCAAGAAAGACACATTGCAGGGCAAAACCAATATCACTGTTAGAAAGAACAAACAAATTTTCGCATATTAGAGCAACGCCCGATTTTTAAATTTCAACTGTACCGCGGAAAACGATCGCTTCAAACATCGAAAACAGTCAAAACTGCTTGAACCCCTCGATTTTGCAATACATCTTTGAAAATCATTATCACACAATAAAATCTAACACTGCTATGTATTCATTTCTCGACCACCATGCAAAACTCCAATCATCTCATTCAATTAGATCAATCTCTTTCATTTGTTTTTCAACGTCGGCCGAAGGTCAAGATGGTAGTCAATTTTGTATCTTACGTATTTCTCTCATGAACCTTTATAATGTATGGCACAAGAAAGATGACCTTCCACCCGAGCCCTGGAGATCATACTGTCTCAAGGTATAAAGGTTACATACCTGTATATATAGGCTATAGGCCGAAACGAAAATTAAAACTTGTTTGGTTCATATGATATTTTTGAAACATGCGACCAAATCACAATTTGAGTGAGGTCTATTGATCTACCTATTTTTCTATAATTGATTTATCTATTCATTTCCTTTTTTTTTTTTTCATTTTAGCTCACTGTATTTTTAAAAGCCTTTTGGAGGACTCGTCCAGAGACATCTTAGGAATTGAATACATCGTTATCAGAGTGAATCACTAGGTATGAAATTTCAGCTCTTTCGATAGGCAACATTTTTCACGCATCATGCAATGGCAAAAAATCTTCATCCACATGAAAAGATGTATATAATAAAAATGTCTCTAATTATTTTTTCGTGAATATTACAAACTATTCATGCACGTAATACAAACTGACCTCTGTTTACAAGGAATTTTGTGTACACTTGTTTGGGGATCACAGTAAGATATGTATAATACCAATGTAAAGTTGAGAAATATATGCTAATGTTGGAACCAAGTAGTAGGCTATTATCTATTCATATGATGAAATGTTCCCGTCGTCTGGAATTACACAGTGGCAGCTGGAATAATGTAAAACGAACAAGCAGAGTGAGTTGGGGGTAAGTAGCACACGAGCACAGGGCGACGCGTGTGTGAGGGACATGAATAAACAATGTGAGTGGCTGTGGTAGACTGCATGGAGACTGGGAACTGTGGAGGAGTGTGGATGGCATGGACCGAAGAATGTAATCATATACTATTATTGCAATTGATTGGTATAATTTCAAGTTATTTTTCGTTTTTAAAAACTTTTGTCTTCGTAGAATTATAAGCATATGGATGACACATTTTGAGAGAGAGAGAGAGAGAGAGAGAGAGAGAGAGAGAGAGAGAGAGAGAGAGAGAGAGAGAAGAGGAGAAGAGGGAGAGAGAGAGAGAGAGAGGAGAGAGAGAGAGAGAGAGAGAGAGAGAGAGAGAGAGAGAGAGAGAGAGAGAGAGAGAGAGAGAGAGAGAGAGAGAGAGAGAGAGAGAGAGAGAGAGAGAGAGAGAGAGAGAGAGAGAGAGAGAGAGAGAGAGAGAGAGAGAGAGAGAGAGAGAGGAGAGAGAGAGAGAGAGAGAGAGAGAGAGAGAGAGAGAGAGAGAGAGAGAGAGAGAGAGAGTAGTACATGCAGGAATACTGATTACAAAGAACATAATACATCAACATATGTCAATTTGCAGCTCCGAATCATGGAAAAAGATAATGAAGCATCGTGTTGCACTCCGTGACTAACAAAGCTCTTCATCTGATATATGACAGTCATTAATAACAGAAAACACGACGAATCGAAGACAGACGGTCGAAGACGTACTCGCATTACCCCGAACCTTGTCTGTCTTCTCTTATCATGAACACCAGGGAGTATCATCGACTCACTGCTCTCAAGGTTTTACTAGCGACGGAGGCGGTAAAGGGGGAGGACCTGGACGCCTGGGGCCAGCGGGGTGAGGGCTGGTGATTTAAGGCATTGGTAAGGGTGGGGGAAGTAGAGATGTGAAAAATGCGCTGATTAGAGAGGGGCGTGCAAAGTGTGGTGTGGAGTGAGGGCTGGAAGTTGTTATTGGCTCTTAATGAAGCGGCAAGTGGCGGTGTAACTTGCTAGCCAAGGAGAGGGGACGTGCGTGAGTCTACGTCATCATTTAACAGCCTCTACTTTTCTGCCCAAATTTGAATGCTGCAGCGCACTTTTCTCGTCGTATTCCTATTTAGTCTTACAATTTATTGATGTAAATTAAGAAGCATGAAAACACAACGACATCATCAACTTCCTTACTGTTTCCCGTGTCATGGAGCCGATCTATGAGGGTGTGATAAAGACAGCTACGTTATGTTGCTTATCTCCAACTTACGTCACCTCATGGTTGTTGTAAGTCATCAATAATAATTTGAAATTCGATCGAAATAGTATATGTGTGACAAGTGTGCAATGATTTCTCTTATACTGAATATGGAAAGGGATTATGTGAGAGGCAGCAGCATTATTTTTTTTCGTGATAATGCAGTGACATAATTTATCTATAGAAGAGGGACTCAGTGGAGGCAATGTTACTGAGAGGGTGAGCTTGCTAGATTCTCAGTGTTGAATGTGCCGAATGGGGGCTGAAGCGGGCTTGCAGAAATTATAGTAAAGCTCTCTCCCTGTTAAAGCTCATCCATTTTCGGTGCTACCGATGCAATTTAAGCCTCAATAATTTGGACAGGGTTACGAGGAATGAGTCAATACTTCTTGGAATTAGATCTTTTACACTGGAGGACTAACAATGCAGTGTCCTGCTCCGATTACGTACATTTCAGCCAGCCAAGTCTTCACAACGATGATTTCTAAGTTGTGAAGTCTAGCTGTGTACAGCGACCTGCCAATACAGAGGTCAAAGTCCTGCTAGTCGTGAAGTGTCGTAAAAGTAACCTGTCTCTCTCTTGTTAGTTTCTTGTGTTGAAGAAAACTAATATTTGTAGAATGTACCTTTCAACAACCAAAGCGACCTCCATATTGGTTTGTGAGTTGTGAGTGTGAGTTATAGCTGCGAGCATTAACTTTTTCACTTCAGATTTGCTTTTGTCTTGGCAAGTGCAATACATTTGGAGGACACCACATGATGATGCATTACCTTTTGTTCAAGTGAATACGAATATCATACGATTACCACTAATGATACCAATCTTATTAATTTAAGGAAATGAACGGTGCCACATGCAGACCAGCAGACATAACAAACGGACATAGAGAGGAGAGAACAACACACACACACACAGAGAGAGAGAGAGAGAGAGAGAGAGAGAGAGAGAGAGAGAGAGAGAGAGAGAGAGAGAGAGAGAGAGAGAGAGAGAGAGAGAGAGAGAGAGAGAGAGAGAGAGAGAGAGAGAGAGAGAGAGAGAGAGAGAGAGAGAGAGAGAGAGAGAGAAGAGAGAGAGAGAGAGAGAGAGAGGAGAGAGAGAGAGAGAGAGAGAGAGAGAGAGAGAGAGAGAGAGAGAGAGAGAGAGAGGAGAAGAGAGAGAGAGAGAGACAAAATAGGATTGGCATACGAATAAATACATGCAAGCGTTGGTGTACTCAGAGGCCATGAAAAGTCACTCGCTATCAGTACCTTCAGCCTTATCGCGTCGATCTGCTGGGGTTCGCTGGTGCCCTTGCTGTTGACGGCGGTGATGATGATGACGTAGTCGTGGCCGGGGGTGAGGCCGCTCATCTGGAAACGCGGCGTGGCCTCCTCCATGGTGGCGAGCAGCTGGTGGCTCACCGCGTCGTACACCCGCCCGATGAACCACTGCGACAGTCCCCCGTCCCAGCCCGGCGCGCACTTCACCTCCAGGGTCCCGCCGGTCAGATTAACCAGGTCGCAGTTTTCCACCCGGTTTGGAGGTCCTGGGGGTAACGAAGGGTGAGTCTTTATTATTATTATTTTTACATCACAAAGGACTGGCCAAGGGCAAAAAACAAGAGGTAACAAAAAACTCTTTGTTGCCAGTCCCTATAGATACTGATACTGATACTGTTACTAATACATTTATTGGCCCATTCAATACATTGGTAATACTTATGAGTACATATACATTTTTTTGTAAGGGCTCGGTCTGTTGAGCCGAAGCTCTAAATACACCTGTAAATTCATTCATTAGTGCCGACAAAGTCATTTATTAGGCCTAATATATTATAAGGCTACTCTACCCAACCGTATTTCCCACAATGACTATATACTGTATATACTAAGAAATATGTATAATACATAACTAGGTATACACATATATGACATAGACAATACAACGAAAATTAGAATATTGCACATACGATACTATTCGTATACTGTATTATATACAAGCTGCATATATATACACAATTTCACATACACACACATATATATATATATATATATATATATATATATATATATATATATATATATATATATATATATATATATATATAAACACATACACACACATACTACACTCAAATACATACACTCGAAACACTCTGACCAACTAGTAATCACTGAACAACCTCTGCTTGATTTTCCATTTGAAAATGTTGAACGATTGAATGCTTTTCATATCTTCTGGGAGTTGATTCCACTGACTTGGTCCTCTAGCTGTTATGTATCTTTGTGCATGATATGTCCTACATAATGGGAGGTTTAAATCATTGGGTCTACGGGTATTTGGATTATTTGATATGTATTGAAAGTCACATTCAACCTTGTTTGAATGTAATGCTTTATGTACAAAGAGATATGTTTGTAAGGATATAACATCATGCAATTTGAGTAATTTTAGGTCGCTAAATAGAGGGTCTGTGTGAGCATAGCGTTGGGTGTTGAACATTGTGCGTATAATTTTTTTCTGGGCGAGGAAAAGGTTATCGAGAAAAGTATGAAAGGTTCCACCCCATATTGTTGAGCAATACAAGATATGCGGATAAGCTAATGATAAATATATTTGTCTTAAACAGTCAGTTGTGATGGTATTTCGTATTTTATGTAATATAGAGAAGACAGTAAAAGAACAAAGAAAGGGGAGAGGGCCAATTTAGTTCAAGTACATGCTAGAGTGTTTAGAATGAGTGTTATGGGAAGGTAAAGGGTGAGTTTATAGGGGAGAATAATGGCCAGACGGTGATGGTGTAAGGTGGGCGGTGCGTGAGGGCGTTAAGTGTTGAAGGAGTCAGGGATGTGCTGAGTGTTTATGTACGTGAGGCGGACGAAGAAGTGCGGGAAAAGGAGGAGTAAAGGAGGATGCTGAGTCGGGTCTGAACAACACATGAGTATTGGGCATGATTATATTGATTGATGGGGCAGTATGACGGGCTGTGTTGTAGGAAAGATTTTTGCCTCATCCTACCCTTCAATTCCATTCCCCCCCCCCCTCTCTCTCTCTCTCTCTCTCTCTCTCTCTCTCTCTCTCTCTCTCTCTCTCTCTCTCTCTCTCTCTCTCTCTCTCTCTCTCTCTCTCTCTCTCTCTCTCTCTCTCTCTCTTCATTCCCTTCTCGATATTTTTTCATCTTTTATTTCTTATTTGTCCTATCTTCTCCTTTTTAACTCCTCCCTCAGTCTCATTTCATCCATATCCTTCAGTATAACTTTTTTATCTTCCCTTGATCCTCCCTCCCTACCTTAATTATACTCCTTCCCTTCCTCACTTTCCTTCAATTTTCGTATATTTCACATCATTTTCTCATCCACCTACATTAATTATTATGTACATTGCTTCGCATTTATCATCATCACTTCGTAGATATTCTTTCGTCGGCAGCGTATTTAAACAAAGTGTTTCTTTAATGTTTTTATATGTGTGTTTCAAGAGAAATATTCCTATATTTATATATTTTATTTTGTATCTTTTTGATTGCGCCTTATACCTTTTACATTGAACTCTTTGCTCGCTTAAATTATTTGCATAGAATACTAGAAATGATCTCTTATCGATATGTATACGAATCATGAATACTTCGAGCTTAACTCCAGACATCTTATTCGAGGTCTAACAGTACATACAATAAACTCATTTTCTTTCATCAAATATAGTGTTGAAGGTCTGCAACAAAGTTAATGAAATAATTATTTTGTTCTTTAATAAGATGCATGTCACAAAAAGATCAAATCCTGAAGTAGCCTACAGCCAAAAGATATCTGACGTCATCTGTTTGAAAAAATACCAAGCTGGGCAGGAATCAACATTACTGCCAGAAAGAAAACCTCATATATAAAGAAATCAATTCAAATCATAAATAGTTTTGGTGCTTGTCCTATCACTGGACTTACATGCAATAATGTACTTCAAACGTGTATGACCTTAAAATAACTTCTACTGAACTCTGTGCAAAACAAAAAGAACACACTGTAGACGCATCTCATCTATATAATAATAGCTTGTTAGCATATCAAATTATGTCAAGATGAAATAACCGACAGAAAAAAAACCACATTTAAGTTGGTGGCTGACCAGCAAGTCCCCTCAGCGGCAATGCATCGGATCGATTACCTATCCGTACTTTTGTCCATGGAGGGAACTAATTGTTATCCGATGATGTTCACGATAATTGTAAGGCGACATTGACTGGGCGTTTAACCACTTTCAGGTGCTTAATTTACTTTTAGGAGTGCGGATGAAATAACAAATACCTTTATCTGCCTTTTTAAAGGAGAAAAATATATATTACTCGAATAATGGAAGAACATATTTTATGATCGATTGATCAGGGTTCATGGAGGACGTTTGTCACCGGTACGAGATGGCGTCTGTGTCGTCATGCATCACGGTTACAATACAGGGGCCAATAACATTACATTACATTATGACATGGATGGCGCCAAGCTCGACAATCAGCAGAGCGTGGCGCACCCTGGAGGCGCGAACCCTCATCGAGCAAAACACCAAATACGACCACCAATAAAAGTAATGAGTAGGCGATGGGTGTCATTGATAATCGTTTTAATTATAGTGTAATATTGCACTGGACCCTCATAAAAAAGCCTCAATAATAAGAACGGACAACTAGAACTCCGGCCTCCTAAGTTCAGAATGTAGGCTAGAGGGCATTTCGGTAGTCTGGTAAAATACCTATATTCAGCCTATATTTAGTTCAGCTCTGCCATCCTCCCTCACGACTGTTAGTCCATGGTCCATGGTTGGTTAGGCTTTGCTTTCCTCCCTCGTGAAGGCGCGACGCACACTTACTGGTGAGGGAGCACAGAGCGAGGAGGAAGCACGAAGACCTCTCAGGTGCGACGCGTCTTAAGTCTCATGAAACGTACCTTAATAAACGCGTCGTACCGAATGATAACTACAATGATAATAGAAATAATGATAATGAAAACAATATCAATATATAACTCCAAAAGTACGGTAAACTACTTGAATATCAAAGATGCACTGCAAACACGTAAATTTAGTGCCGATAAACAACTGTCATTTCATAATAAATAGCCTACCGTACTGGAAGTTGTAAGGTTGAAATCAGTAGACATCTTATACGACTTAACTGTAATTATCTTTTTGATTATAAAAAAATACTGCGAAACAACGCAATGAACTCTTCGAAAAACCGCAGCTGCTCAGTGGTACGTGACCGCTGCAAGTGATACGTGGGAGGCATCTACACTGTTGCTGCTCGTCCGGTTATGAGTGGGCGAGGGAAATGAATTGTAGTTAATTATCTGCTAATACACTACACTACATGGGTTACTCTCTCTCTCTCTCTCTCCTCACTACCCAAAAAATGTAATTAGAAAGCAAAACACGAGAGGAGTATAGAGTGCGGTTCATTTGTCACTCACCATATATGCAGAACGGACACCTATGGAAGACTCATCCCGGGAAGCCTAAATCACTGCCCTCTGCATTCCCCAACCTTTCCCTCGCAGGACATAATATTATGAAGTACTGACCTGCCTCCAGGACTGTGAACTGGCACGGGTCAGCTTGGGTCCCCACGGTGTTCGTCGCCCAGCAGGCCAGACTGCCGTAGTCCCGCACAGACCTGCGGACAACAAACTCGCCTCAGTCTCTGGAAAACAGTTTGGGGTTGAGAGACTACGCAGTAAAAGGTTTTGAATCAAAGGTGCTGGTTTGCAGTGTTTCTTACGTATTGTAGTTACGCCTCTGGAAACTTGCGAGATGAGCCCATATGCACATAAATGATACCATGTCAGTCCCAGTTACGCTTTCCACGTTCAGCTTACCATAGATTATCAGGTTAAATGACTGTATCAAACTAAATCCTTGATACGACATATCCAGGAAATAAAGTCTCGTTTCAGTCACACACACACACACACACAAAACTAAGTCAATGCTGCTTGGGACTAACCGAATATTCTGTCTTGTGAAATATCATCACGGATGTTCGGCTGCCACCGTTGTCAATGGTGAAGGCTACTCTTATTATGAAATCTGAAGCTTTTTTAACTGACGTTACACTGACTTTAATGGCTGACAATTTTACTTTACCTTTGGGTCACTTCGCGTCACTCTGGGACTTACTCTAACACAAAGGCGCACTCCTGCGCACTACGCCAGCCAGAGCGCCGCTCCGCCGCCGCCACACAGGACACATTCAAACTCTTCAACGCTGTCATATCCGTGAGACAAACGAACTGTTGCGCTGGTGTAGCTGTCCTAAGTAAATTAAGGCTATCAATGAAAAAAAAAAGCAAAGAAAATTGATAACTACGCTGGTGGTAGATAATC
>JACEEZ010024823.1:265000-267500 GCA_016584305.1 Chionoecetes opilio | reverse complement strand
GGGGGCAAGACTGAAGCCGTCAGCCACACCCCGCGAGTGGCATCATCTCTGTGTATGAATAGGAAGTACTAGATAAGCGTAAAAGGAGACCTGAGGATGTGAAGCAGTGCACGATGCTGTGGGACTTGTACCAATAAAAGCTTAGAAATGCGTCTGAGGATGTTGAAAGGACCATGAAGCTGAATAAGAGAATTTTGGAAAGTGGAAGGTTTGATGTAGCACGTAAACATGGGCGACATTCTGAGAAATTGTGTGAAATCTTGAGGAAATGTCCGGTTTTTCGAAGAAGATTCGGTTTGAAAACGTTTTAAAGCGTGTCTGAATTGCATCTTCTTGTTGTGATGATGTAATGTGGTGTAATATAAATTATAGCGAGCAATGTGAATAAAGAAATCGGCTCACCAATCGCACAATTATCTAAACAACCTAAATATGCTTATCACAAACCCGCCACCCCTCGCCTCTGCTAACGGGACCCTCACCATTGTTGGTATTTGCGGGGTGTTAGGGGTAACGAGTAAAACTCTATTATTTATATCAATGGTAAGATAAAATTAATGTATAACTGTAACTTGAGTAATTACCAGAATATCACAGAAAATAATCAACGTAAAGAAAAAAAAAGAGAACAAGATCAGTCTGCTCCTAGTTTGCATCGTGGCACATCCGAGGCTGGGGATGACGCGTGTGGTGAGCGTGACTACTTATTACTATTTATCATTATAACGGTCGTAACTTTGTCTCATGTGCTATGATATAATTTTACTAACACCCAAAATTTGAGGAAGGGTTGGAGGGGAAGGCCTAATGACAACCCCTGCAGCTCCCACTTGTCTTACATCTTGACGGTAAAAGAAAAACGAACCATTAAAAGATAAACATTAATCACCAGACAGAATCATCGATACAATATTCCTGTGTTACATATCTAGAAATAAGGAGGAAGATCGATCAGTTGTGGTGATCCCTGCGGCGGATAACCTTGCTAATTCTTACCCGTCAAACCCAAGTGTAACATTGTTCCTCTTGTGTCTTTACATGAATGAGAAAGACAAATGAACATTGATATATATTTCACAGTATAAAATGTTGCAGGTAAGACCACCCTTAGGCACGCCAAGGACAGAGTAAGGACGCTACGTTTTCCAGACCTGCTTTCCGGGTCTGCAAAACTCTTACAACATGACGCCGCAGGTTAAATCAAATTGGCTTGATCCCCGGCAGGCCGCAGATGTAACTTTGCAGAGATTCGCCGATTCTTTCTTGTTTTACTTTCATTACCAGTTGGATGTTCGGGAATTTGAGGAATGTTTTAGAAAAGCTTATAAAGACTATGTAAACGTAAAAATAGAGATAATAGTAATGACAAATCTAAACAGGTTTCAGAATATCTTATCAGAATCACATTGTTCTTCATTTTCGTAATGCCTTATTATATAATTGAAAATCTTGTTTGGGGATGTGATTCACCCCAGCTCTTATAACAGAGGCGCACGTGTTGAAATAGTGGAAGCTATTGCCACGGCCCAAAGCTCGAGTACTAAGGCGACAACATGGGTGATTTTCATCCCTTTGACAACAAACAAACATTCGGCGTCAAAGGCAGGATCTAAAACACCTTCGTCAGCAAACCATTGACCACCGCTTGAAATATGTATATGATTGCAATATATTACAGACTTTTTCGTGGGTACCTTTAGTTTAAAAGAGTTTAATATTGCACTAAAAGTGTCACCTTTATAATTTTTTTGGTATATCGCAGTGGTGTGTAAAACGGTCCGAACTCTTAGTGATTTTCATTTTGGCGAGTGGTCGCTCCTCGTCGTTGGTGGTCATAACGCGATGTGTGCGTTGTGTGTATTTACGGCGGAGAGTGCATTGAGGTTATGATGGTGGAGTGCACATTACACACACACACAGATGGAGTGTTTGTGTTAACTCGACAGTCCTAATGCATTTATCCCCTAGTTAGAATATTGGCCATTGCACACACACACACACACACACACACACACACACACACACACACACACACACACACACACACACACACACACACACACACACACACATACACACACACACACACACACACACACACACACACACACACACACACACACACACACACACACACACACACACACATTTCACAGATATTTTTCCACCTTTACTATTCAGCATTATTGTACAGAAGGAATGTATCAGGGGGATCTGAGGGAAAGGAGAGGGGAAGGTGATGCTAAGGGGACAAACAACATAATTTTTTGTTTAATCTTTACATATAGTGCGATTTTAAGAAAAGAAGTATCTGTCGCTGTCCCTGGAAGGATAAGTTGTATGCCATTATTTTGGCCGAATAATCATTGTGGTTCAGGTATATCAATAGAAATATCAAAGATATCAATAGAAAGGAGATTTACCAGAGTGATGAATGAAATGAAGGTGATGAAAGGGAAGCAGGATAGAGATCAATGAAGAATAGGATAAATATAGATGA
>JACEEZ010024823.1:257500-262500 GCA_016584305.1 Chionoecetes opilio | reverse complement strand
CATTGTGGAACGTCTATCATTAACGAATACATTAGGGATTTCAAAGGGCATATACCTCAGTTGTCATTTGTTCAATTTTAAACCATCTGCGGTATTGTAAGGATGCTTTTAGTGACATATCTAATTGTAGAAATAGACGAGAAATAGACAGGGTATTCGATCAAGCTGTAAGGAAGTTGATCAATACGAGAACGGAAGCCGGTCTGATAACGCTCCCGTGTAACCCAAAACAGCCGTCTTATTTTCTATCAACTCAGCTCAGTATAAAAGTTAAGTCCACAGGTGGGAGATAGAAGATAGATAGGAGATAGAAGTGTTTATGATGTCATGGTTACGTCACGGATCGTCACTCACTTCGGCGTTTTAATCAAATAGCAGATATTCAGATATAGTCAGTATAGTTAATTTAGTCAATAAGCAGATATTCAGATAAAGTCAGTATATAGTACAGCAGATATGTGAATTATTTGGCTGAATTGTGACTTTGATGATAGAAACATGAAACTTGGTACACAGTTAGGGCATGCCTATGGGAAGATATTTGGCTATAGAGCCATTGGCGATTTGCCCTGTGACGCAATTGGTGGCCATTTTACAAGATGGCCGCCATCCGCTGTTATAGTCCCTCTGAAATGTTAGCTAAGCTCCATTGTAGTGATAGGAGAACTGATTTATTGGTATTATGTACATCTTATCAATAGTTTATATAAGTCAACTATGGTTGATAATGCCCTATATATTCGATTATCATAAAGCACTGTCTGTGTAATTTTAGTAGGGGCGTTATAAGAAAAATAGGTGTAACATATCGTTGTTTTGGCTTTCAGGTGTGTAGCAGTGTAACGATGGAGAAAATCTACAAGGTGGTGGACCCTGTACAGCCTGGTACATCAACACATTGTCTAAAAACAGACTGGAGCAAGTGTATTCTGTGCCAGGAAGAAACATCGGAGGTGCTTCACTGTCCAGCTGAGTCCAGACGTGGTACACACGGAGCTGGTTATAAGACAATTGCTGACCTTGTGGCTCTCAGTAGGATTGGTCGTTTGTCACGAACTCTAAATCTATCACGCCTTGATGACGGTGAGGGCTTTGAGGCAGCACTACAGCATTACAAAGCCAAGTGGCACGACCCATATCGACTTTGGTATAACAAAACAAAACTACAGCGTGCAGAGAATAAGAAGAGACCCATAGAAGATGATGCAGATGACTATAAGAAGTTCACCCGTCAAAGTTTGGGAAAGACAAGTATTTCCATTGGAACATGCTTCTTCTGTGGCAAACCTGCACCAGCTGGAGGGTCTTTGTGCAAAGCATCAACATTCGGGGTTGATGCCCGTGTCCGACAATGTGCCTTCTCTGTGAAAGGTGATGGTGGGGCTGTGGGCCTAACAGAGAATCCGGCAGCTTTGCGTAGCTGGATGGTATCTGGTCCCGAGATGGCTCGTTTGATTGGAGAATTCTAGGATTTAACTGAGAATAGGCAGTACACAGATGGACGTCACCATGAAAAAAAGAAGCACGTACAGATGGCATTTGTAAAAGATATAAAGTCCTTGAGTGGTACGATAGAAGAGATGGGAAACCCTTTCTGCGACAATGGTTGCGATCTTCTTGTACTGGACAGTAGAAACATTGTAGATGCAGCTGTGGCAGACATGGTTCGCTAGATCAAGAGCTTTGGAGTCAACAAGTATGAATCTTATGTTAAAGATAGACTTGTCAACCAAACAATGCCCATCTCAGATCCTATCCAGCGGAACAAAGTCCATCTCTTCAGTCGGCCTCCAATCAGAGATAAGTCAGACAAACAGCTAAAGTTATCATCTCTGAAGAATGACTGCTCACTCTTTTCTAGATTGTACATTGCCTCCCAAATACGCAATAGTGATCTGTACGAGTTCTTCCAGCACGAAAATCAGACCTGGCCACCAGCACTGTCACAGATGGGTGTCATGAGAACCGGAACGAAGAGTGACTTGTTACCCTGCTTGGAAGAGTTTACTACTGTGAAAGAGAATGTCTCCAGTCCTACAGTGGAGGTCACCATCCTTGATGGAGCTGCCATCGTCAACATGCTGCGACCTGGGACTGCAAAGACGTTCCAGGATTATGCCAATGATATTTTCATGCCGTACATCACTTCACAACTTCAGCATGTAACCAAATTAGACATTATCTGGGATGTATACATCCCTCAAAGTTTGAAGGCTGGCACCCGTAGCAAGAGAGGAAAGGGATTTAGGAGACGCGTCGAGCCATCAAGTGCAGTTCCTAGAAACTGGCAAGAGTTCCTACGCATCAGTGACAATAAGACTGAGTTGTTCTCCTTCTTGGCAAAGAATGTTGCAGGCATGGACACTGACAAACAGGTCATCACCACACACAATATTGATGTACTTTGCATAAATCGCCAAGATGTTTTGGGTCTAGCTCCATGCACCCATGAAGAGGCCGACACTCGCATTATGCTCCACCTAGAAGATGCTGTTCGGCAAGAGCATAACAAAGTGTCAATACGCACAGTCGACACAGACGTTGTAGTTCTGGCCATAAATTCAGCCCAGCGCCTCGACATCTCTGAACTGTGGATTGCCTTTGGTGCTGGAAAGAGCTTCAAGTTCATCGCCGCTCATGAGATAGCCAGAGCACTTGGTCCTGATCGGTGTGTTGCATTGCCAATGTTCCATGCCTTCACTGGGTGCGACACGGTGTCCTGTTTTGGAGGCAGGGGCAAGAGGACCGCATGGGCCACATGGAACACATATAATAATAATAATAATTTTATTCTCGCCCGGAGGCATACAGACAAAAAACAAAGCAACAGGAACAAGCCAAGGAGTAAACTTAAGTACTAGAGCAAAAACAAAAAACAAGAACAAAGTACAGGCACATTAGGGGACATAGTATACATATGGAAATGTCACCCCAGCATTCTGTGCCTTGGCTGCTAGACCAAGCCCACAGTCAATAGAAGAATGGCTGGGGCCACTGGAACGATTTGTGGTCCTGTTATATGATCGTACCAGTAGTCAGGAGTGTGTCAACAAGGCAAGGAAGGAACTGTTCACCCAGAAAGGCAGAGCAATAGATGGTATCCCTCCTACACAGGCTGCACTCATCCAGCACATCAAGAGGGCTGCCTACCAGGCTGGTCACTGCTGGGCACAGATGATGATCGCAGCTCCAGAGCTTCCATCTCCAAGTGAATGAGGGTGGAACAAGGTCCAGGATGGCTACGAAATATGCTGAACAACCCTACCAGAAGCCACGAAAGCTTGTATGGAACTCATACGTTGTGGTTGCAAGAAGGGCTGCAGAGGACACTGCAATTGTCGGAACGCTGCTCTGCAGTGCACTGCACTTTATGTCTGCGGTGGACTTTGCACTGACTGATTTCCTAGAAAGACTATATTTGGAATTATCTACCATACTAGATTTATATAAACTATTGATAAGATGTACATAATACCAATAAATTAGTTCTACTATCACTACAATAGAGTTTAGCTAACATTTCAGAGGGGCTATAACAGCTGATGGCGGCCATCTTGGAAAATGGCCGCCAATTGCGTTACAGGGTAAATCGCCGATGGCCCTATGGCCAAATATCTTCCCATAGGCATGTCCTAACTGTGTACCAGGTTTCATGCTTCTATCATTAAAATCACAATGTATTCACATATCTGCAGTACAAATAGTCAAATTAGTCAATAAGCAGATATTCAGATATAGTCAGTATAGTTAATTTAGTCAATAAGCAGATAGATTTGACTCCTCAGATGTTGAGCTTCGCCGGACCGTTGTCGTGCAGGAGTGTGACTGAAAGTGTGAACGCGAGTGTGGACTATTGTTGCGTCGTGAAAGACTATCTATGTAATGAAGGGAAGAAAAAATGTACCCTCTACAGATTACAATTATTATTCACGCCCACAAGCTTCTTTAGTAACTACTATAAGTCGAGCAATCACAGGACTATTATTTTTTTCGTATTTTGTATAAATTGGTTTAGTTGCACGAGTGTGTTGTATTTCGTAGGCGAGTGTTAGTGTGTGAGGTTGGACCACACAGCTTGCAGTCAATGGGTTCTAGGTTCGAATTTGCGGTCATATCATCGTTTGGATCCCTATTACAATATGTTTCATCTCATAATTCTTCTTATGATTACTTAGAAGACGCATCAGTACGTCACAGCTCACACATCTAAGTGTAATGTGACGAAACAAAATTAGTATTTTTTCAATCTTATAACAACAAATATATACAAAAAAAATTCAACTACAGCAGCAAGATCAGCTTTAACTATAATGATGTATCCCAGAATGATGCCTTTAAAGGGCTTCAGTGGCCACATTACTGCTAAGGCTTCTTTGTGTGTGATGGAATGATTGACTTCTGCTGTTAGGCCGCGAAGACCATCAGCAATGACGCCTGATTGACCTTGAGGGTCTTTTTGCATGAGGGCTTCGAGGCCGAGACCTGAAGCATCCGTGAAAATATGCAATTCTTTTGTGAAATCTGTGCAAGCCAGAACGTGTGCTGCGTACAGGAGTTGCTTGAGGGATTGGAAGACACGACTTGTTGTCCCCCCGCGGGATGGCGCGGCCTTTGTTCAGGCGTGTCGGTGGTCGGGCAAAGGTTGAGTGATTGTGTATAGATGGGCAGTATTAGCCACTGAGACCTCAACACATTCACCAGGTTAATTAAGGTTGAGGGTTCATTACATTAATCATCATGTCTCTATCCAAGACATGTTACAAAAATGGCAATTTGCTGTTGCACGGTCTTCATTTGTTAAGTCTTACCCACAGCGTTACAGACCTCTGTCCTTAACTCTGTGGTCCTACCCTATAAGTCCGGCACTTTGCTACCTGAAGAGAATTCAATGTAATATTTGCAGGTGAGATTTTTTTTTTTTCACTGACAGTATGTTATCCAGGAATGCAAATACGAAATCACTGAGAAAACCAAAAAAAACAGTGTTGATTAATGGTTGG
>JACEEZ010024823.1:225000-247500 GCA_016584305.1 Chionoecetes opilio | reverse complement strand
GTCAGTGTATAGTGGCCGGCAGACAAGATCCAAATCCGTCCCTGCTTCGCTTGGCCCCAGCTCTGCCAGCAAGTAATGTCCGGGTCTGTGTAGACGATCTGTTTTCTAGGCTGTCCTGCATCTTGCGGTTACCGTCCCTTTGACGAGTTCACGTGAGAAGCTGAACGGGAAGCTAGAGAGCGAACCTAATTACATACACCGCCTTTGTTTTCCCTTGTTTGTGTGTTTGGCTGAGTGAAGATATTGTTCCGCTCGAAGCTATTAATTTGTTTCTTAAAGTTGTATGCAAGTACATAGTGAAATACAAACGAGACAAAAGAATTAATAATTATCTTAAACGCTTAATTTTGTTTTTGTAGCGTTGTGCTCAAGCTCTCAACATGGATATTGTCTGCAGTGTCACATTGATTGAAAGCAGAAAACCTAACAATAGAGAACGAGAAGAAAAGGAAATTCATTAAAATCACCTCACCTCATTATGACTCGTGTTCTAAACTACTGGAAAAACTTGGAAATGACCATACAATTCATGACTACCAGAAAAATAGATAAATGCAAGAAATCATATGATGAATACAACACAGAGACAAATGTTACGAATTTATGTGCTGTAGTTTGCAAGATATACCTACAGGTGATCATTGCCTCAATTTGTTTTCCCCGTTGTGTAATTATAATTAACCAGTAACTGTAGCGAGATAGTAATGAAAATCCATTACTTTAATGTAAAGGCCAACACGGGAAGCAGCTTCGTAAAATAGTTTATAATTAAGGACTTGCGACAACTGTAGAGATGGCCGCTCATTGGATGCCCAGATTTAATGCTCGAAAAGACGATATACATCTCTCTTCTCTCTCTCTCTCCTATGTAGTGATAATAGGGTATATATATGGAGATATTACTATATATATATTATATCTATAGATATAATTAGCCTAGAAGAGAGAGACGAGAAGAGAGAGAGAGAGAGAGAGAGAGAGAGAGAGAGAGAGTAGAGAGAAAGAGAGGAAGAGAGAGAAGAGCAGAGAGGAGAGGAGAGAGGAGAGAGAGAGGAGAGAGAGAGCAGAGAGAGAGCAGGTAGATGACGATTAAGAGAGAGAGAGAGAGAGAGGAGAGAGGAGCAAGAGAGAAGAGAGAGAGAGAGAGGAGAGGGTCAGGCTAGGGACGAAGAGAAGTAGAGGTCATGGAAGAGAGAGAGAGGAGAAAAGACTCGTCGCAACAAGGACCTGCACCTGGCGTGCCTGCAGGAGGTAGGGTTGGTGTCCAGCCAATGTGGGCCCTAAAAAAATGGGAGGTAGGACTTGCGCCGCAAACCACGAGGCCCAGTGCGTGGGAAACATAGACTTGGTGGTCCCTGTTAAGGAAAGAAAACAGGGAATCAGCCGCCAAGATTCAGTTCCTCCCCTCACCAAGTCAAGGACGTGAACAGCCCTGGTCGCAGCAGGAGAAGGCTCAGTTGCTGGGCTAATCATCTTCTCTGCAAAGATGAAGGATTGAGGCGAGCCCTCCCAGCAGCCCCCGCCCTACGTCTGGACGCATCAGTGTGAAGAGACACGTCTACCAGGGGTTGGAGGGTGACGCGGCGCAGGTCGAGTCACATCTTGCGATGGCTCGTACACCCAAAAACAGCCTATGGCCTCTGATATGACGTCAGCCCGCCTTGTATAAAACAGTGCGCCTCGGGGCGCTGTCTGTTCCGCGTCATGCCTGCAACCGTCTCTCACTGCCTGGCCTGCAGGAAAACATCCTGGCCTCTCTAGCGTGGAAGGAGGCTCGAGAGTGAGTTCCTGTATCCGCACAAAGAGGAGTTTGTCCCAGATCTGACCCCCAAAACTATACAGCCCATCTCCATGGGCTGTCTGTGGTGAGGGGGCAAAGTGTTGCGCCGCGTACTCGTGGTCCGAGTGTACCTCTGTCGTACACCTCAAGCGGAAAAAAAAACTACCTCCTCTCGACCAAACAGTTTTGGGTTTTCCAAGGGCACCTGGAACGGTCCACTCTGTCCCTGCTGATAAGAATAGATGGCGAGAGCATTCTAACTCCGATCACTGGCTAGGAACTCTCGCTGGCTGACTGGTCCATGACACTATCGGGTGGCCTTGACTAGCGGGTGCCTATTGACGGGTGGGGCCACGGTGGAGGCCTTCTCTGAAAAAACCTCCGAGCCAAAAGGCATCCATGGTGACCTCCTGCTTCCGCGCTGTCCTCGGGGACGGACTATCCTTGCACGGGACAGACCCCTCCGGTCGTCGTTAACGGTGGAAGGCCAGGTCCTCTGACGTCCTGCCCAGTGGAGTAGGGCTGACAGCACGGTGCCACAGGTCTCTGTGTCCTTGGGGTCCAGTCCTGTGGAACACTCTACGTGGACGATCTTCTCCATTCGATTCTCCTGCCAGGAAGTCTCGCTTACAGCTGATGACTGTACTCTCTCATCGCTGCATCCTACCCGTGCTTCGACATGACAGTGGGCGTGACTGCGAGATTAGGTGTCAACTCAGCAGGCTAGGGAATTGTATAGGCATATGCGTTAGGTGTGGGGACGCTTACGCGTATTGCCATTGAAGGGGGTTGGATACTTTGAGCTCCGGAGTAGGTACCAGGCATATGGGTATTGTTTCGTCGGTCCCGAGGTTAGCGCCGCATGCTTCGTGATAAACGCCTCCGTTGTGTGATCGGTGTCTTCTTGCGGTGGGTTGGGATCAGTTCCTCTCCCACTACTAGGTATAGCCGTCAAGTTCTGATGGATGTGAGCAGGGTGGACCGGAAGCTAAGGTTTGTGCTGGACGGCCACATCCAAACCCTCAAACCCCCTAAGCGATTGCGACATCAACGGCCTCACCCAGGGTCTCTGCTCCTGCGAAGGGTAGCTAGCTTTCTCTCGACCAGGGAGGGAAGCTATGCAGTCTATAGGGCCCGATAATCGGCACTTACTTATAGTACCGCCGCCCCTCGTCAACTGGATGTGCGTGTGTGGGCAGCCTGTTAATCTCGCCCAGCTCGGGAGGCTGTGACTAGCATCCAGCGTTTCGTGACTGCCCCTGCAGTGAACTAGGTAGGGATGCCTTGTCAATATCGCAGCCTCCCCGCAGGACCCCCCGATTCAGACGCTCACCATAGTCCCTGTTCGATGTCCGGTGAGGCTGTCGGCATCCCTCTTTCGCGTCGGACTGGGGAACACCCACCTGCAGGGCTCGTTCGCGGTGCGCTTTTGGCTGTGGTATTCACAAAGCAACAAAGGGGCTGCAGGGAGTGTAGTTTGCTTCGTCTATTTCGGAGTAACTAGGTTTATGTGGCGGCTATTTATAACTGGTCCAAGTATGCGATTTGACTTTAATGACTATTTTCACTTGATTATGGAATTTGATAAAAGATTACAACGTGAAATGGAGCGGATTTAACTTGTCTTATATGATTCACTATATTAGTTAGGTCATGAGTGTGACCCCAGTCTCACTGCGTAGCAGTAACTTGGTCGTCGAATGTGGGGATCGTATTTAATGGGTAAAGCGTGCGCGCGGCGAGTTTATGTTAAGTGAGTACATTGCTTGCCGTACCGCCCCCGTTGAGTAGTGTCACGTGGATTAGTCGCCTGGGTCACTTTGCATTTAATACTTAATATTACAGATTGCTCTTGTAGTTCGTAGATTGGTACGGCTTGAATTTATACGCGAATGAGGCTGACCTCTTTTGGCAGTGTGGGGAATTTACTGTCCTCTACAAACACAGAATCGATCACCTGGGTTTTTATAATAACCACGAAGAATCTATTAGTTTGCAAATATTCGTTAATCCTATTTATTCTACGTAGAACTATAGTATTCTCCTCTATGCTTAGATCATCTATCCCCATCATATAAGGTTAACGCCACACATACCGCGGCTACAAAACTCTATCCTCGGATGTACTTAACAAACTTTACACCCTGATGCAGGCAAACTCTTCTATGGTGATGAAAGAAAGCTCTTAGGTAGGCATAACTCTCCCCACTGTATCCTATTTAGTGTAATTATTCTCTATATACCACTTTTAGGGTAACCTCCCCGGCTTTAAATATTATATGTAGTTACACATTGAAGATTCTATTAGATAGTTAGAAGAAAATATGTGGGGGTAATACGTTGTGTGTTGTCTTCCTCTCAGCGACCATATGGTGGGCTTTGAAGACAGGAACGAGACGCTCACCTCGCTGAAAACATGATGTGTTGAGTGACACGTCCCATTACAATAATTACTTTATTAGGATGTGGTAGACTCTTTCCTTTACATTAGCAGTAAACTAAACATTTGCTTTCCCATATGTGACACATAATGATGCATGCACAAGAGGAAGAAAAAGGGGTGGGGAGACAGGAGCGTCAATTGGCCATCGACTTACCTCTGGTGAAGTCTGATGGATGTAGGGTTTGTAGAACTGAGCGCCGTCGTTGCGGCCGTTACACCGCCCGAGGGCAGCTAAAATGGAAGGCTTTGTTTGAATGGTCTCGGCTGGTTGCCGTGACATAAAATGAAGAAGCGTATAATTCCCGAAATAACTATTTAAATAATAAACACTCTTCGTACCTAATGAAAAAGCAGCCTACTAATCCAGACCGGGTGTTGTTACTTTTTGGACTTACAATAGAAGACTTTCATGATGCTTAAATGCTATTTATTACCGCCGCTTACATTGGTGTGCATTTTGTTGTCACGTCAAATTGTCCGACTACAGCGCGTTTTCAGGTAGTGTAACGTGGGCTATGAAACTATGGAGCATCGATAAATTTGTACATGCGTTTCAACTTTATTTAGGCAGCTGTGTAGCTCTTACTAACGGTCCGTCCATGGTAATGACCATACAACCGATAACGGTAATATTGGTATTATTTGACAACAACAGACATATTCAAGAAAATCTGGGAGTGTTGTTATTGGTCTGAACTTCAAGATCAGCTAGGCGAAGATGAACAGATCTTGAAGATCACATTTTAGTTATCATTGATCGCAGAATAATATTGTCACTAGTACTACGCGCGCGATCTTGCTCGCATCAGACCGGGATGGCCGGTTGGGGAGACATTTGGAAAGACGTGCATAGAACACGTGTAAAAATGGCGGAAGTAAGTGAAAGAGAATATTAAACTAAACATTGTGGTTTGGAAGTAATGGAGATTGTGTCCCATGCGGACTACGTGAAACAATGAGACACAATGACAACTACTTATAAAGCATTAGCTCGGGATATTTCCTATGATATATATCTATTGCTCATACTATCTCATTGGCGCAGAGAATTGGGGCGAGTGTACCAGGAGTGCCACCGCTGGCGGAGTGTACTACACAGGCACGTTCCCGTGTGAGTCGCCCCACGCGGTATTCCACGAGAACGGTGCTTCTACCTTACACTACTTTTGTGATGGCAGTGGTATGTGTTCGCAATTGCGGGGGGGCGTTCCTAGTGCCAGCACACGCACCAAGCCGCTACCTTTGTGGGCCTGTCGGCTCCTCAAGGTATTGTGACGACATTTTCACGGTGTTGTGCTCGGCTGTCCTCACATCCAGGATGACAGTGATACCACACTAGCCAGATTTGTAAAATACGTGTATGTTCGTTTGTCCGGTGCCTTAAAGTCTTGACAATTGTTCTTGGTACTTGGTGTGTCTGCGACAGCATGTCTCTCTCCGCTGAGCTGGTGCTGAGTGATACTTGGTGTTTACACAGTCGTACGTCTAGCAAAGGACAGTGCTTCAATTCAAACACTTAGTGTGCGCGCTATTTATTATATGTCGTATATATATGTTAGTTTCTTAGGTCTTTAGTACTTTATGTGTGTGAAAGTTATGCCTTCCATACAGTATTAAGGCTCTTTTCTATGGCCATTCTTTATCTATTTACGAGTGTCACTTTGGGGCTTTAGTCATATATGTATTAGGTTTATATAAAATAAATCAGACAAATAACAAAACGAAAAAATAAGAGGGAATGAGACAGAAGGAGAGAGCGACCGATGCGTACTGAGAGAGAGAATAGAAGAGCAAGACACGAGAGAGGCTACTAGACAGTAGTGTGATAGTCGACGCTTCGTCTGATAAATATGGCAGGGTAAAAATAAGGCAAAAGAGAAAGTAATTATAGTAAGAATTCCGAGTGCAGTGTAACATATCTTGGTCCCCCCCTTTTGTCTTCGAGTGTGCAGCTCAGTGTTTGCCCGCTGTCATGCTGTAAAAGGTATCGCGTTACTCCACGGTCCTTAGAACGCGAGCTCCATAAACCATTCGCCCTGCTCACAGGTCCACACTCCAATGGACCTCCTTTGCCCGTATCGTGTTGATAATTGTTTGGTTTCTCGCTTGGGTGACAACTATTCCGATTGTCGGTGCCATGCTAAGCACTTTAGTCATCTGTGAACTGAATTAGGTAAGACTGTTCACTGAAATGCTACGAAATCTTACGTCCTTGCATTGGTGCCAATTTTGATCTTCAACGTTTTCAGTCTTAGTTCTAGATTATTGCCTGAGGTTAGATTAGGTGTTAGGATCGAGGTTTATTGCTAGGCGTATGCGTAAGCGAGTTGCTTACTTGACTCGGTTATATTTGACGCTCGTTGAATAGCCAAGTTTATCGTCGCAATCCTAGTTGCATAACTAGTCGTTCTACCACTATTCATTGTCGGATTGTGAATGACTGACAGTGAGTACGATTGTATGGCTAACGTTCAGGACTAGTTGGCTGTTCCCAACCATCATCACATGGGGATCCTCTGGTATATCAAACTCTATTTTAGGCGTAACTTGGGCCCCTTAACTTGGATAGTAATTTAGCCCGTAGATGATCTTTTTAACATATATTTGTCGACTTGTGGGCGGGGGGTAGTGGCGCTTAAAGGTTGTGGACCAGGCGCTGTATTTGGTCTTTCTAAAATCAAGTTGGGTTCTGGTCAACGACTTTTTTGCGTAGAACCATGAGGCCCTGAAGAGTTACTTTAGCAGGTAAAGATTGAATTAGGAGCTTAAATAAAGTATCGGGTTTTACATCTACCATTCTGTTGTCTTGTTGTACACGTTGTGTTAACTTTTCTGTAACCTGTCAGTGTTCTACAATAACAGTCGTTTTGTGTGGCGTCATGCCGCGCGGTCGGTTGCCAGCCGCAAAGTCAGCGGAGCCGATTGCAAGATGTGGCCCAGCGGCTGTGTGCGCCATATCACAGTGTTGATGAATGGGGCAGCGAGCGAAGCGACTGCTACTGACCATAAGACCCAATTCGCGTAGGGGAGTGAACTTCAAGTTTAAGCCAAAAAGTGCATATACTACTCTTAAATATTGTCGGCGAGACCTGTGAGGCCTATGCGTTGACAAATTTTGCAATAGTATTTGCTTGGTCCAAGTATCAATGGGGGTCTCTGGGAATACTAAAAATTTTTGCGTAAGAGAAATTAGCCCTTTTGAAGTTAATTATCAGCGTGTTAATCGAGTATAATTGGCTGAACGTGGCTTACCGAGCTGCCACGTTCCAGCCGCACGAGAACTTGACCATAAAGCCTAAGGGCCAGACGTCATGGCACGCCTATACTGTGATATAATCGAGACTATCCAGAGGACAAAGTGAACCTAGACCGAACCTAGCCGACCTACCATACTGAAGGAGACGCCGAATATGAAAGTGATGCTTATAATGGCAGACTTACTAGGATTTTAGGCTTGTCATGACTAGAGCGGCAGGGCACAGATGGACTAAACTGCGTCGCATTCACGAAACGACGTAGTGGTCAACAATCTGAACTGGATAACAGAGATACGGGGTATATCGCGGCCTCTGGTACAGAGTTTCTTGTTTTTACTCTGTGAGATAACGTGTTTTGTGATCGCTATCCAGCAGCGGAGCACACACACATACACACATACGGACGAGGAGCTGTGAGAGTGGGTAGCGTGTGGGGTATGATACGGATGCAGTGGGGTACGGTAGCAAGGGACATAACACCCGCATAATGAAGCACGAAACCACACAAACACACACAGCACAACACACACAAACCCACCACGACACACACACACACACACACACACGCACACATACATACGGACACACGACTACAGGAGGGAAACACGCCAGTACACACAGCTGTATACAGTGGCAGTCCAGGAGTACAGGAGACGCCCATCAGAACATAAACTTCTCGCCGTGCAAGAACACGGTGCGTTGAACTGCCGCCCGGGGTGTACAGGCAAGCAAGCAAGAACAGAGGACACGCCCGCCGCGTAGCCGGTTGGGCGTACCCTCACTGTCTCTATCTACCCGCGATAAAAAAATAGATTAGTTAGTAGCGTGTCATAGGCGGTTGACTTTAATTATAGTCGCCTCAATATAGGACATACTAGGTGTGTGGGGTGTGTTGGTGTGGGTGTGTGTGTGTGGGTGTGTGGGTATGTGTGTGTTTGTGTGTTGTGTGTTGATGTGTGTGTGTGCGTGTGTGTGTTGTTGTTGTGGTGTGGGTCGGATGTGTGTGGGTGTCTGTGTGTGTGTGTGTGTGTGTGTCTCTATGTGTGAACTATAATAGTAATAAAATTAAATAGAGTAATATTATTTGCTCAGGGGGGACTTTTATAAAAAGTATGAGCACACAGCTCCTTGTAATATATATCACAGTCATAACCAGGGAAAATCATCTACAGCTTAATCAAAAGCATTTACAAATTGTGCGTAAATTTTGTTAAGATTATTCTTACTACTTTGTTGTTCTGCTTCAGCATTGTTTTTATTTAGTGAGTTGTGCTTTCGGCTGTGTGACCTAGTAATTCCTGGTTTATAGTAATTCTGTTCTTAGATGAATAATTTCCCTCGATTTTGACATATGCAACAGAACATGAATATTTCGTCCTCCTATTTTGCCGTCATTACATTGATACCTCTACCTCAACGTGTGCTCTTCCCTGCTTATTTGACTATGTCCTTCCCGTAAAATTGGCAGCTGATTATTTCCTGTTGCGGGAATTAGTTAGAGAGATAACGATTATTTTTATTTAGTTTGGCTAAATATTCTTCAATCCATAACTGTCTTGTATACTCATATAACTACTGCAAATGGCCTCTGCTTGTTACATTTCTATACAAGAATGTTGTGTGGTGTGTGTTGTGTGTGTTGTGTGTGTGGAGTGTGTGTGTGTGTTTTTGGTGTGGGGGTAGTGTTGTGATTGTAATTGAATCGTGTGTAGATGTGTGTGTGTTGGTTGTGGGTGTTGTGGTGTGTGTTGTGTGTGTGTGTGTGTGTGTGTGGTGTGTGTGTGTGTGGGTGTGTGTGTGTGTGTCGGAGGGATTGTCTTCGGTGTGTGCATGCAGTGAAGTGACAAGCGAAACGAAAACTGAGCATAGTCAAGACATTGCCATCCTGTCACGACGCACAATAAATGTAGCAGTCGGTGAAGTAGAGATAATGTATTAGCTCGCAATACCGTGAAGCAAAATTAAAACAGGATTCCAATACTGAAGACTGATCCATCCAGCCTCCTTGCGACGAGGGATACAACGAGCGCAACGAAGTAATACGGTATTTTCGCAGTCCGGTTTCAAATTTTCTAGACATTTTTTTAGGGGAGAGCTCACTACGAAACAGAGCTCAAGAGCGGCGAATAGAAAACGAATCACGATAAAGCGCGTCCATCCCATCTTTAAGGGGATAGTTTCAAAATTTACTCGGCTCAAGTATTCATTGCCGTATACCGTGTTACGAATGTAGTCTGGTTGGTTCTGCTTATAACACCTTCACAGTCTTCCTCGTGCTGTTCCCTCTGTGCAGTGCTGCTCTACCTCGACACATTTTTTTAGGGAATTAGATATTAGCGAAAAAAATATGTAATGTGATTGCCTTCCCAAAGTAATCATACGGATTCGTACTAATATTAGATTCTGAATGTATATGTTATTTACAGGGGAAGTACATTTCATTCTAAAAAGTAATATTTAAAAGGACATTTCACGTAGGGAGTAACTAAATATCTACAGAATGAATCTTAAAAAGAGAAATTGGACCCCGGGTCCAGTACACTTACAAATCGCCTGAGCAAAACCACACTTTTTCTCGGTGGTATATAATATAATCGCCATAATTACTCACTGAAGGAGACACACACAAACGACGCGAGAGTAAACACATCAATCTGAAACACAAACACGGGCACGGAAATGATACATGGAAAACCAGATAGAACTCAGTAGAATACTGACACCTGAATCCCCTCACTCCCTGCCCCTCGCCTCAGCCTCTCTCCTCCATGCATGGGTCACCCCTGGCGGCCCGGCGGGTGGTGGGAGGCAATGTCTTCATGGCGGGCCAATCCACCTGCCGATAAAAGGCTGCCCGTGTGCCGCCATGTGCCGCCTGTCCCCTGTTGGGCCCGTTGATTTACTGTGTGAGCTCGCATGTCCCTGTGTGCCGCTGGTGGCCGCCTTGTCCCCGTGTGCCGCTGTGTGCCGCCTGTCCCTGTGTGCCGCTGTGTGCCGCCTGTCCCTGTGTGCCGCTGTGTGCCGCCTGTCCCTGTGTGCCGCTGTGTGCCGCCTGTCCCCGTGTGCCGCCATGTGCCGCCTGTCCCCGTGTGCCGCTGTGTGCCGCCTGTCCCTGTGTGCCGCTGTGTGCCGTCCCCTCTGCCTCTGTTTTTCCCTCTGTGTTGCCGCGGTGTTTGCCTCCTGTCCTGTGTGCCGCTGTGTGCCGCCTGTCCCTGTGTGCCGCTGGGTGTTGCCGCTGTCCCCGTGTGCCCGCTCGTGGTGCCGCCTTTCTGCCCTGTTGTGCCGGCTGTGTGCTCGAGCTGTCTCCCTGTGTGCCGCCATGTGCCGGCTGTCCCTGGTGGCGTCCAGGCTCCCGAGACGAGACAAATGCGTTCCCGCATAATGTATCGCGTTTTGGCTGTGAGCTTTGTTGTGATTGTCCAAGTGCTGTCTGTTGTGGCTGCGGTTTCTGTTTCACATGATTATGTTTAGGACTTGGTCCTAGCACATCACTATTCACCAGACAATAATCATAACGTATTAGTCATCCGGTATCCAACTGCTATCTTCGTGATTAGTGATATCAAAACCGTCTATGTATTGTCCTCTAAGCGATATCTAAAGCCACTTACGTATATTTTATACACAAATTGTTATGTTCATACATAACCTTACTACCTAACGCAACGATGAATCCGGAGTCCGTGCCTTTTCACTTTACTGTTACTAAACACTTCCCGCTTCGGACGGCCTCTGCACCCCGTCCCTCACCGAGAAATCGCCTTGCCCTTCACTGATCAATAAATGCTACGCTGCGTAACGTAGACAGTGTTATAAATGAAGGGCGTCATTAGTACGATATATAACATAAAAAAAAGTGTCATCGCGTATTTCAGAGTACTGGTTTGTTGTGAAGCATCCTACTTGTGTGATTCCAAAGGTTTCAATGCTCCAGAACAGTTCGTGTATCAGCTTTTTCTTGTGTTTGTATGCGTGTGTTTTGTCCTCACGCACCAGAAGAACTGCTGCACCGCCACAACCATACCACGAAGTTGGTTATTAAATTTTTAGGGCAACGCAAACAAACACAACTAAGCAATATACTAGTAGGCAACCACTCCACGCTTTTTTTAACATCTGGGGTTTTTTTTAAACCATCAATCTTAACGCACGGATCAAAGACAAGAGACATATAAAGACAAATCTCAATTCTAGCTTGATCCGGCTATGGAAGAAACAATAGAGAACAATATAATACTTGTGATGACAGACTCGGGATATACTGACATACACCAACCCCAACCACGGGCTGAGGCTTGTGTCATCGCCATTGTTTTCATGTAGCTGGGGACGTCTTGAATCCTGTACGACTCCGTGAGACGAGACGGCGGAAACAAAACAGAATGATAAACAATGTGGAATACGAACACTAAGATTTACTTTTTCTTTATTTTATAGTTCAGGTTTGGTGCTTACACTATACCCTCAACAAACACCGACCGGCCCCCTTCTGACGCCACTCGGCATATATTTTGTATCGCTGGTTATGTCCACCCGCCAATATAATTTAAGGCAAATCCATTCTTCAGCACGTTTCCTGTCAACAGCCGAGACTGTTGAAAAAAAAACGCCAGCCTGTTGTGCGGTTGTGATCGATGGTGACTCCAAACAAGGAGAGCATCTGCTTTCAATTCACGCCATCCATCCTCATTATAAGACTCACTGTCAAAACTATTAGAAAGTTCTTTAGGCCTTGGTAAACGAAGATATTAATTTAGTTTTCAAGTACTCACACCTTGCCTGAATCCCCCTAAATCACATGAGTGTCGAGTCTGTAACCACACGTCTCCTGGCAAGTGGAATTTGTTTTTTTTGTATTTTTTGTCATGGGATTGGTAATTTTTTTTAACTGCCACTCTTTGCCCGGGTGTGGCGCTGCCAAGTGCTGCCAAGTGCTCTCTTCGGTCAATATAACAACTTTGGCATCACAGTTCCACTCCACGCTCACCTCCTTTCCTCGCTCTCCCCCCAAGACGAGACATACACTAATCAAGTCAAGCATTTCACTGTTCGCTCATTAGAACACCATCTCACCCCCCAAGACATCATGTATCGCTTTCCCATCTTTGCGCTGCGAGACGGCAGATGCTACTCCTTGAGAAAATCTTACAGAAAAATTAATCAAATAGGTTTTCCTCCCTGAGGGCAAGGCCGGCACTCACTGTCGCGCGGATGATTGCGCGGGGGCGGGGCTAGGGAGAGTCTTCAGCGGGCGGGCCATCTGTCATCGGCAAACGTGGCAAAGGGGGGGTCCTGTCCCCGCTGTGCCCGACCGCCCACAGAGAACACGGACACAAGGGCAGGTCACCTTTTAGGGTGGCGTGCAGCCGAAGACAATGCTGATCAGCAAACTTCTGCCCACGAAACGTCTTCCAGACTCTTGACTCTGTCCTACCCCTCCAGTTCTCGTGACTTGGGGATGTCACATGCTGTTTCAGACAGAAAAAAATTCTTGACCAGCACCGCGCTAATGTCCCATACACACAGAACACGCCGGGCGGGTACACTCATTATGCCACTTCTAGGCCACTGTTCACTGTAACCTGATTTTTTTATTACTTTCACTCAATATAACACATCTCGATTATCATTATCAACAATTATTATCATGTCATCCATTATTAATACGTAATTATCTAGTATTACTGATCATTAGTGGCCCTTTGGTAATAAATGGTTATACACGCTCAGACCTACCACAAGTAGAGTTCTGGATTACCACATAGTTCAAGGATCCCCCCGGGTTCGAGGTGGAGACAATCTAGTTTTGGTTTCCTTCCCTCTAGGAGAATCGCCGAGTGTCGGGCTCGAGCTCCCTGATTTGACACTGCTTGAGGTGTAAGGATAGAATTAGGTACGGGAGTAACCGTGGAATCTGGGATACCGAGGGGAAAGTCGGATTGGGTGTCCAATCAAGGGGATGGGGGGTCCGCATCGAAAGATAATCTGCCGGTCCTCACGTCCTTTATAAAGTGTGAATGTAAAAGATTCACTCACTCAATCAGTCATTGATACCCGTGCTGGACTCACGATCTCAGTTATCTACCGCTCACCGCCGGCAGGAAGCTAAGAGCTTAATGACTGATCTTTTGGGTAAGGCTTGGAACTCCCTCACAACTATCTCCATCTCAGAAATCCATCCTCTTGCTCAAGGGGAATAACAGTAACTACCTACATATTTCAAGAAGATACCTTTACCATCGGGATCGAACGCGTTACCTGTAGTGCAATGCAGCGCTTGTAAACCCACCAATCGTGTAGTGTGGTGTTGTGGTGTGTGTGTGTGTGTGGTGTTGGTTTGGTGTGTTTGTGTGTTGTGTGTGTTTGTGTGTGTGTGTGTGTGGTGTGTGTGTTTGTGTGTCCTTGGCATGAAATAAAGACATATATGTATTATACTGGGATGGTGGATTATGCATTATTGCATCATAATTCCATCAAATAATTATTGTTATTATCACAATATTCATTACCGTTATCAATGATGGAGCGTGTCGATTCTGCTGTGACTGGCACGTTTGGTGAAATATATTCCAGTTTTATATCAACAGGAATGATTTTTCAGAGGTGTGCGAGCTGGAAGGAGTGCAAAATGTTTATAGGCAGATTATTTTCGATGACTGCATTGGCCATAGAGTTGTGCATGAGTACAATGGCGAGTTCCTGAGTAAAAGTGAAGTGTTATTGATCACTTATGTGTCGTGGAGAGCAGTGGTATGTTGTTTAGGCTTTGTGAGGAAGAACGATCAGTAAGTAATGGGGGACAATATAGGATTTTATGGTAAATGTAATGATAGTAGGATTTTTGTCCGGGTGTTGTTCATTACATGCCGCAAATATCCAATGCGGGTGGATCATGTGCCTTCCAATGCTATTCCGAGAGAGCACAGCACAACACACGCTGGCAAACTCTACGTGACCTGCCACCAGACCATCTCCCGGCCATCATGACGCATTATCTGGGTAATTTCCTGCCATCATGCAAACACAAGTTGAGCTACACAAACTATTAAAGCACTTCATGGTCCCAGCTCACGCATCCTACAGAGCTTTAATCCTGAATCATTTATCGTCCTTATACGCAGCAGCAATTCACCGGAACACTGACGTACCAAAGGCAAGTACCAAACTGCGTGTCTGATTTATCGAGTTGGATTAAGCAAATACTTGAATGATTAATAACATTGTGTGAAATAATTATTAATAACATGATAACACTCGAACCTAAATAATATTGCCACATTCAAACACTGTCCTTATCAACTCGTGACGCGATGTCACACCCACATGAACAAACTAACCGACAAAGTCTAAACAAAAACCTAATCATAACTCTATTCATTCATCAATTACAAATCCACATCACAATCAAACACGCCAGTCAGTTAAAACAAAAGCCATATAAACTAAAGCTAAAAAAAAAAAAAAAACAAGAAATATTATATATATATAATATGAGAATATATACGTAATATATGGTTTATATATTAGATGCGACATACTGATCATGAGATAATACGGGTCAAGTAAGATATATAAGTCATATGTCTAGCATCGTATCGTATATAATCTATCTCTCTCACTCTATATCTCTCGTAATATATATATATATATCCTACTATATATATATACTACTCTCTCCTTATCTATACTATATATAGTTGACAATTCTCTATCTCTTTAATCCTCTATAGTATCAGTCTATATAGTAGTAATCTCAAGATCTTAGAGGGGGTATGTGGTAATATAACTTGGGGAAATAATTCCACGAATGAGTTAAATCAAGACTGTTTCATGTTTCTTTCTGCATGACACACAAACGATTAGATGACAGAGGTTTGAGAGGCGAAAACAAAATCATATATGATGCACCCTCTGTAGCCCACGGACCACTGCACTCACCGCCTCCCAGCACTCTAGCCCTCTTTTACGTAAAGGGGTGTTACTACGTACAAGGTCGATTTTCCCAAATATCGCAGCCGGCACCCAGGTCTACTCCCATGTGATTTGGTATGAACGGTGGAGGTGGGTGGCGGCGTGGCCCCGGGATGTTGGGGTTGTGCGCACCGTCAGGTGAGGTTTGCCCCTTGGTTCGCTCGGCCTCGGGGATCAGCGGCAGCCACGATGACGTCACGTCGCCCAGCCGCAGCGACTGTCGCCGACCACCAGGAAAAAAGAAGGATGAAGAGGACTTCGTGTTAAACTTTATCACTTTGTGCATGGATTAAGCAATTAAGAACGTTTCTGTTGCTCATACGTAATATACTTTCAGTGCCGCCAAGGCAAAATAAAGATACACTAGAATTAAGTTACTGTATACTTTTATATTTAATGTAGACAAAATGTAATACAGAACACTCAAATCTACCGCACATCAACATATTCTAGTTCCGTTTTGATCATTATTTCATCTTTGGGACGCTCCATAAAATAGTATGTGGAACGCAAATTAAATTAAAGATCCTGTCAGTAAGAAATACTTTGATATTCCTATTACCACCATGGTATGCCACGAACACAATTTTTACCTACTGTATGATCGTTAATCTAAGAGTTATAAGCTCTTATAGACTCCTTTGCATGCTGTTGAATGCATCAACTTTGATTTATATAACATTCAAGCAAACAAAACACAAATAAACATTTTCAGTGTGTACACTGTACATGATATTGATATCTACTCATATTTCCCAACACTCTCTCTCTCTCTCTCTCTCTCTCTCTCTCTCTCTCTCTCTCTCTCCTCTCTTCTCTCTCTCCGTCCTCTCTCTCTCTCCTCCCTCTCTCTCTCTCTCTCTGTCATCTCTCTCTCTCTTCTCTCTCGTCTCTCCTCTCTCTCTCTCTCCCCCTCTCGCTCTCTCTCTCTCTCGTCTTCTCTCTCTCGTCTGCTCTTCGTTCTTCCTGCAATTCTCTTCTCTCTCCTCTCTCTCTCTCTCTCTCTCTCTTCTTAGATGAACAAAACAAATTATCTTTAAAAGAAACAGAATATTGCCTAAAATTTGGCCATAAAATTCTCATAACCCAGCAGTTCTACCTCCGTGATTTCATGCCCTGCAAGAGTCATTATATATGATCCCCACTACGAGTACAACACTTTCCTAGAGCCAGTGTAACCATAACATACACCTGCAAGGACCAAATGTAATCGCAGCGCCAAAATATTCTGATGCGTTTCGAAATGTGAGGTCCTCGTGAATGTGAAGCAATCAAGCAGTCGAATTTCAGGTAGCATTGCATTAGTTCTACTAAGTGGTTGGATGCGGGTCATATGTTAAGTATCCTGTTTGCTTAAAAACGGCACTGATTTCTGCGACGGCACACCTTAGGTGATCTGGTGCACACCATCAACAACAAGGTTTCTGGGGTCACCATACTGGCGAGGGCCAACCTCACAAAGTGCCCTCAAGTGAACGCTCCAGGAGCGTACCCTCCGAGCCCTGAGGTCACTGCTACAGCGCTATAGGCACAAATGTGAAAAAAAAGAAAAAAAAAGTAATTGAGATCCTGCACTACTTAATGACGAGTTAATACCTGTACGGATTGCTGCGGTGGCTCTTTATGCTCCTCCCCTTTCCCCATATAGAGGCTCAAAAGGCTTGGGAAGTGCCTTCCGCATCCTTTCCACTGGGGAGGCAACGCGCGTACCGATTGCATAATGAACATCAGGTTCATGCTTTACCTGGTGCTGATCCGAACACTTTTGCAACCACACTAACTAATACCCGACTGTAGATGCAACCCTTCATCCTTGTCAGCATTTCTTAATTAACAACGAGAGGGTGAGGTTTGGTCGACTTGTACACATACACTTATCATACAAGCGTCAACCGAGGGAGCAGTGCAAGTGTTCATTAGATACACGATAAAAAAGATTCAGCGTACCCTGTATCTTACATCTGACACATGGCGACCATCTACCTTTCTGACTTTATTCACCTGACATCAGGCATCGAGATCTTTTGCGGACTCAACGAGCAGGTCATCGGTACTTACAACACTACAGTAGCTTAGCCAGCACTGTAGTGATCCTCTACTTGTTCAACGATCTCTTGACGGATCTCTCTTTTTCCTCACGTGTAAGAGAAGCCTTTATCCCACGCGTCACAATCCTGTATTAGTTCAGTGCCCTTGCTGCGAGACATCACGTTTTTATTTACATCCATCAATACCTCACTCGGGACGAAGCAAACTCTCATTCTGTAATACAATCTTTGTCATGTATAACAAATGTCGTGAAATACATGAAATGAAATACATGTCGTGTGTCCATGCACGACTGCGGTTGTGAAACACTACAAGTTTAGGTTAGATTAAATTAGTGTTGACCACATTTTGAGATGCTTCCGGGCTTGTGACGCAATGAGTGTACTTGTGGTTTATGTAGTCATGTTATTTTCTTCTTCTCACGAGAACTAATGATTATATCACCTGTGCCCTTAGCTACCTCTTTAGGGTTGATATGCCAAATCCAGCGTGCATATCTATCCTCTGTAACATCAAATTATCTGTTGACGCTAATAATAATTATCAGAGAAGGAATTGCTATCATTTCAGTTCCATAAGCCTTTGGGCAATGACGTTGGTATAACTAACACAAAAAACTGTCGTCAGCAACAGTGACTACAATAAAGTTCCCTAATCTAGTTTGACATCATCAAGCCACTGGTATGGTACAGCATCTAGGGTGGCAGTGAACAATTCTTCTGTGTAGCAAATCCTCTACGGTTGCTGGAAAAAGGTGTAAAAAGTTTACGCCGGCAATCTTATTTTTTTATGGAAAATGAGCTGAGGCAAAGTGGGACAGATTGGATTGCAAGCGTGACCGTCAATCACAAGCATAGAACTGACTTATTTTGTAGAGCCTACATAATGACTAAATAAGTGTTAAAGACTTTGTAGGGAAAAATCCCATCTATACTAAGACCACAAGACCACATAATCATCAGTTCAAAAATGGCTTGCATTTATGCTGTTGACTAAATTTAGCGTTTTCTTCATCCGGCTCGTACACAAAGTTTTTCAGCACGCACTAATCATGATGGGGTTTGGCTATCTAGGAGACTGCATTTCCATCTTCACTACAGAGGAGAAATTACTATGAATTAGAGGTAAAGCACATAACAGACCGCATGATACTAGAGTCGAATAGATTCACTTTGCAGAAGGTAAGACCTCTTGCAGCCCTGCTGAATGGACGCTTTTGGGGAGGAACAGGGCGTGAAAGGGCGAAATTTTTTTTTTTTAAAGAATGTACTAGAGCTGAGGAGAATGGTGCGTCTTGGTGGTGAGTGTTGAGGATGAGAAATGATTTTCCACGGCTGAAGAAGAAAAATCTGCAGGAAAAATAAACTGTTCAAGTGAGCAGTAACAGAGAGGGACTCAACACAACATTTCAGGTATAACCAATATAAATAAAACCAATAAATTAAGAGGAATACTGCCGCAACAAAAGGAAGCCGGAGCCCCGCGCCACGACTTGCTTTCACATACATTGCAATGACGAAAAATCTATTGAAGACTACTCTGTGCGTGCTTTCACTTATTGGGGAGAGCGAATACACCTCGCGCCCACACAAGACCCACGCGTTGACTTCTCTTTCCTTTTTCCACACACACACACACACACCACACACACACACACACACACACAACTCAGCACACACACACCACACTTATCCTCCCTCACACACACACTACACTGACCCAGCACTATCACACCGACACACACACCACACAGCAAACACTAAGGGGGCGGTAGGTCAATTCCATCCGACGTCCACACAGTTGCCTTACGGTGAATCTGCGTCCCCCCTCCCTCAATCTGCGCTATATACATCTATTGTCCTCCAAAGCTTGTCTATAAATTTCGTGTTATATTTTTCCCACAACTTGATCTTCTTCCTACCTCTAATCAGGAGGCAGGTTCGAAGTACCTCTATACACTAATAGATAGAATAACTTGCTTTTCCGACAATGTGCTCTTCTTCCCCTGCTGACAATCTATGGCTGAGAAAAAAAAATCACCCTTATGAAAGATTGCAAGTAGAAGGTGGCAGCGGTAACGATGTCTCTTACTAAACCTTTCAGAAGTGGTCTCACCCTGACCTACAGCACTTTGCATCGTCTCATCCCAAACCTCTACGATCCGTTCTATTCCGTTCCATTCCGTTCCATTCCGTCCCGTCCCGTCCAGTTCAACAACGCAGCCATACCCACAAGGGCCCCACCCCTTCCATAACACAACCCGGTAATCACACTCCCATGCATAACCTAACCTAACCTGTATCCACAATCTCTGCAGCGCCTTGCATGGCCTCCTACGCTCAGCTTATATGTGCACTGGCCGCTCCCTGTGGTCTGGCGCCGCTTACACACGGTGCCAGAAAGGGACCATCACAACCCAGCTCAACACACAATACCAAGAAATTATACCTGCCGAAAAACACCCGCCGAGAGCGATTCCTGTTTTGTAGACGTGAAAAATGGGCGTGACTATGTCAGGCTGGTGGCCACAGAGTTATACACATAACTCTGTGTTGGTGGCTGACAACGCGGACCTGAATGGCCGCCACGAGGATAAAACTGATCCGCGATAATCACTCGGTAAATAAATTTGAGCGTGTGACACTCATTTCTATTTTGTTTCCACCTGTCCCTCGCTTGCAGCTTGTCCTTGCCTGGAAATAATGACCTTGCTTATGTGAGATTTAGGCGACGGCATTATGGGATGAAATTGCTCGTCCACAACAATAGCAACTGGTATTCACAGACTCTGCGGTGAAATATTTTTGCACTAATTCCTTGATGCGTTTGAGCTGGGGCGACCCAGGGGTGCGGCGGTATAGCACACCCACACCAGGACAAAGGAACATCGGCAACACTGTAAGACTGTTCCCCGCGTATGATTGGCATCGTGAGACTGGCCATGATCGCTGACTATAGTTTATTTTTTTTCAGGGGCGAAAATTACATTCTATCGTAAGGTCTCATGCTTAAAATTATGCTATATGTTTACCTGATAATATGGTTAACTATGCTAAATACAGCAAAAATTTAGAAGAACCGTACTATTCACTTCTCCTGGCATCAAATATCAGTAAGCAGCAAGGGGTCAGGATTTTTCACCTCGTTAAAAAAACAGTATTGTTGCACGATTCTCCTGAGATTGCCTGCGATTTGCCAGCACAACCAGTCGTACATAGGTCGCAAGGCATATGTGACTGAGCCTTTACAGTAAATGTGAGCCTCATGATCACAGGATGGCTAACGCACGCCTAGGACTGGGCTGCGAGGAAAGAACCTATGCAACTCCTGCCACCCTTTGTAAACGATCGTTTGACACGTCGTGGGGTTCCTTACGGTAATTGTCAGTTGCTGTTGCTGGGAAAGTGAGGGGCGAGGGGGACAGTCAATGGCATATGACGCAGGAAGATAATAATAGGCCTGGTGTTGACTTTTACCGAGTGTGGGTGAGGGCAGGCTGGTGTTATTTGTTTGTTTGTTTGTGGGTGTGTGCCCGCAAGTATGTGTCCATTTATTACTATTCTCGTCTGCTCATCTCG
Source organism: Chionoecetes opilio (assembly GCA_016584305.1). NCBI lineage: Eukaryota > Metazoa > Arthropoda > Malacostraca > Decapoda > Majidae > Chionoecetes > Chionoecetes opilio. The sequence continues at coordinate 226,422 of JACEEZ010024823.1, read as the reverse complement.
CCACGCCCTCGTCAATCTCTCTCGTCTCTCTCTCTCTTCTGTCTCTCTCTTCTATCTCTCTTTCTCTCTTCATCGGTCCTCTCGTCGTAAACGAATCCGTCTTCTCGTCATCTCTCTCTCTCTCTCTCCTTCTCTCGATCTCTCCCTCTCTCTCATCTCTCTCCTCTCTCTCGATCTCTCTCTCGCCCTCTCTCTCTCTTCTCTCTCTCTCTCTCTCTCTCTCTCCTCTCCCCTCTAACAGAAAGACAATGTGCTAGTGGTTACCGTTGAAGTGGTTTCTTTTCTTATCTATTAAATCTTGACTTATCATACAAAAAGGAGTTCACCTACAATATGGATGACATCCGTGGATCTCAGTCATAAAGATGGAACCTGTGTGGCGTCTATCATACCATAACATTGTCTGTGATTATAAGACCACAAGGAAGGAACTTAAGTAGGGGTCTGATGCTGTACTCAACTCAACAACATTACCAAACAAAGGGGGTAGAGACATGTTTTATTTACTTATGACGATCTAAGATAGGGGCGAGTGGGTGTTAAGACTGAGTTTGTTGTTTTTACCAAATGATGGCAACCTAAGAAAGGAAGGGGTTTGAAGGACTCCAGCTGTACTCCACCGTGGACTTGATGAGCTTGGGAGCCGGCCCGCGACGGTCCTGTCGCCAAGAGAATGGGCATGGCCAGATGAGGTACGTCCCCCCCCGCCCCACGCACTCCAGACCGCGTCTTGCGCCGCTCGACACACGTCTCCAGCGGGGGCTCTGATGACCACGAGCGTGGGGCGCGCTGCGGAGGACATGGGAGACTGAGAGAAGCAGCGCAGGAGGCAGGAGAGAGGGGGAGACATGCATCATCACCAGCCAGTGGTATGATCCTTATCCCTCGTGGCTTGCTATTCTCATAACTTACCTTCAATTATATTTTATGAGGAAGTGTATCCGGACAAAGAAAATCACGGAGATAAGCTTGACCTTCCCTATAATCTTTTACTTAGGTTGACTCTATGGGCGGTTCACACCTTGAGAGATTTCACACCTCACGAAGCCTCGATGATTTATTGAACCGTTTATGAATGTTTAAAAGTTCATTATCCACGATTTGGTAATTTTTTTCTCGTAGATTCTGACGTGAGAAAACTTGCAGTGTTATAGAGTGACAATGTTGTGTTGCAGACATGAAACATCAACGCCAACACGACGGAGACAACGAGACAAAAAAAAAAAAAAAAACCTCTTCCCTTCATCGCCTTGAATGGTTCTCTCTCTCTCTCTCTCTCTCTCTCTCTCTCTCTCTCTCTCTCTCTCTCTCTCTCTCTCTCTCTCTCTCTCTCTCTCTCTCTCCCACACACACACACTCACACACATACACACACATATACCAACACCTACACCTACATATCGCTCCCTATACCTACATGCC
>JACEEZ010024823.1:200000-220000 GCA_016584305.1 Chionoecetes opilio | reverse complement strand
GTGTGGGATGGAGGAGCAGAAAGTGTCCCAGGACAAGGCGTTGTCAGCTGGAAAGGCCAATTATGAAGGATTAGGAAGGCACCTGGAGGTAATTGGCGCGGTCAGATATGGTAGTGAGGTCGAGGCTGAGGAGATAATTAGAGCGGTTAGACAGGGAAGTGAGGTCAGGGCTGAGGAGGTAATTAGAGAGGTTAGAAGGGGAAGTGAGGTCGGAGCCGAGGATGATTATCTCATTTGTAAGGAATATAATTGACGGACAGAAAAGAAATATTCCTTATAGGGAGATAAGGTCCAGAAAGAGTGATCCAAAATGGATGACCACCAAGTTAAAACACAACATTGGAGTAAAAAGAAACATTATTTAAGGTTCAAGGCAGGATTGGTAAACAAAGAACAGTATAACGTGATGGCGAGGACAGTGAAGAAATTAACTCGAGTTGCTAAGAACAATTATGAGATTAAAGTAGCAGAACAGGCGAACAGGGACCCAAAGGGGTTCTATCAGGTTTATAAAACAAAGACAAGGGAATTAGTTGGGCCCTTAAGGTCAGGACAGGGTGAGGTCTTAAATACGGATGAGGATATGTGTAGGAGTCTAAATGATTATTTCTTAAGTGTTTTTACGGAGGAGGATACACAGACGATACCTGATAGTGAACAGATGTTCAAAGGAAGCGATGAGGAGAAACTCAAAGATATTGTGATAACTAGGGAAATGGTGGAAGAGGGTATAGAAAAATGAAAACATTTAAATCGCCAGGACCAGATGAAGTGTATCCCAGGGTATTAAAGGAATGCAAGGAGGTTGTTAGTGAGTCGTTAGTGCACATTTTTAGGAAATCGGTTGAGATAGGCGATGTGCCATTATTGTGGAGGAAAGGAAATGTTGTTCCCATATTTAAGACTGGAGACAGAGGACTAAAGTCAAATTATCGACCCGTAAGTCTAACATCAGTGGTGGGTAAATTATTGGAATCTATTATTGCAAAAAACATTAGAGAGCACTTAGATAAACATAGTTTGATCAATGATTCACAACATGGATTCACCAAGGGTAGGTCATGTCTCACCAATTTATTGAGTTTTTATAGGAAAGTTTATGAGACGGCAGATAATGATAAGAATTATGATATAATATATCTGGACTTTAGTAAGGCATTTGACAAAGTACCACATGAGCGACTCTTAAATAAGGTTAGGGCTCATGGTATAGATGGGAAGGTTCTTCATTGGATCAGAGCTTGGCTACGTAATAGGCAACAAAGGGTTCCAAATCTGAATGGGGACTGGTGACAAGTGGAGTTCCACTAGGGTCTGTTTTGGGCCCATTACTATTTTTTATTTACATCAACGACTTGGATAGTGGGATTAGCAGTGATATCAGCAAGTTTGCTGATGATACTAAGTTAGGTAGGATTATTGGATCACAGTCTGACGTAAACATATTGCAGGGAGACTTAGATAAACTTAACGAGTGGGCAGTCAGATGACTGATGGAATTTAATATTGATAAATGCAGCGTTATGAATGTTGGTAGAATAAACCCTGGTAATAGATACACCATAAGCAATGTATCGCTGAAAAGATCAGAAGGTGAAAAAGATCTGGAGTGAGGGTGAGTCCAGACATCCGACCTAGGAAACAATGTATTGAGGCCAGAAATAAAGCTAATAGAGTGTTAGGATTCATTACCAGAAGTGTTAAAAGTAGAAGTGCGGAAGTTATTCTAAAGCTTTATCTGGCTCTAGTCAGGCCTCACCCAGACTATGCGGTTCAGTTTTGGTCTCCATATACAGGATGGAAATTAGGTTGTTAGAAAAAGTGCAGAGAAGGATGACCAAAATGATACAAGGGATGCGTAACTTTAGTTATGAGAGGAGATTGAAGTTATTAAAATTACACTCACTCGAGAGACGCAGAGTAAGGGGCGATCTGATAGAAGTTTTTAAGTGGATAAAGGGATTTAATAAAGGAGAGGTAGGAAAAGTTCTTACGGCTTTTAACCAGGGTAGAACAAGAAGTAACGGATTCAAGCTGGAAAAGCGTAGATTTAGAAAGGAAATAGGGAAAAACTGGTTCACAAATAGGGTGGTGAATGAGTGGAATGGTCTCAGTAGACAGGTAGTTAGTGCGGAGTCATTAGGGAGCTTTAAAGGGGAGCTGGATAGGTTCATGGATGGGGATGAAAGGTGGATGTAGGTAGTGTTAGGTGACAGGAACTACTACGTGTAGGCCTCGCGGCCTCTTGTAGCTTCCTTATTTTCTTATGTTCTTATATAGATGACGACATGCGAGCTGCATCAACACAGCGCACGAATTTTTTTTTACACGAATAAAAAAATATTAACTATAATATTCCCACTAAATAACTAAAATATTTCCTTATCTAAAATAACTCCGTCCTCTAACTATTGACTTCAATCTTTACATCCTTTCTTTCTCCATTTTTTTACTGTCTACTATACAGGGACTGGCAAACAGCGGGCTTTTTGCTCTTCTTTTTTTTGCCCATGGCCATTCATTCCTTTGTGATGTAAAAAAGAAAATGAGGGGCGGTTTCGCCTGGCACGCTGATGTAGCATTGTTAACATTATTGTGAACATTTATGGATAGGTTGATGCCTCAGGACTCATCATTGCAGTGCTGCTGCTGCCCTGTTATTGTCGAAAAATAATTTGTAATAAAAAATGAATCGGGTTAATACAATTCCGCTCCAACGCCCTAATAAGCGTCAACATAGTTATATAGTTATTTTGTTTTAAAAGTAGTTTTAATCTACTTTTGAATTTAATATCAGATTTCGCTTAAAAATCATTCTCAGAGGTTATGATATTCTTTTGACGGCACGAAAGGTTCAGTGTCTCGTGGTCCAGTAAAATAAAATAAAAATATTGTAAAGTCAATTATGCGAGGTCATGCCATCCTGGACGGTCGCCGGCACCCCGTGGTGGGACATTTTAAACATTATATTGTGTCTTTATGGTTTTACTTGCCTCAAACTGCAATTGCATGTCTTCTTCCTCCCTTACAAAAATAATCTGTTAAAAAAAACGGACGGTTGTTAATACAATCGTGCAACGAAAAGTCACAAGTTTATAGTTATTTTTTTTACAAGTCAGTTAATCGTACAGGAGTTTACATCACGATGATTGCTTAAAAATACATTCTCAGGGTTATGATATCTGTGGACGGTCACGAACCATTCAGTGCTCGTGGGCGTCCGCGTAAATGTCAATAAAAATCGGAAAGTCAACTTACTCGAATGGTCAAAAGCCATTCTGTACACGTGTCTTGTGCGAGGGCGTGTGGACTGGTGGCTTGGGCGCATACTGTGCATTTGTTGCATGTGTTAAGTGTGTTGTATGTTGTGTGTTGCTCCACTGCTTGCAGATGTGTCGACCACCGCCTCCATCCACACCACACACACAACCAGCTCCAGCAGACCGGGCAACACCGCGACGCCTGTTCAATCAATGGCAAGAAAGCACAAGCCAGACCAGCCAGTCCCGAGCAAAGCCGAGAGAAGACAGAGAGTAACCCTGAGCACCGGTGGACTTGCGATAATAGAAGATGACTTTCGAAATTGTTAAGTAGTTGACTCACGAACGATTCGCCTGCTCCTCACTGTGGCCTAACCGCCTGAATTAGTCAGTGAAAAACCCCGGGAGCGATCAGGATTCACTGGCTAACCACAGTGGTGCTATAAGTTATTTACTGTGCCTACCATGGTGTATGTTTATGCTGCTACGGTTGATAGATGTGTGGTGTATTAGTTTTGTGTGTGTGTTGTTGTGTGTATGTGCCTACCCCGGTGTTTGTTTTGTGTGGTGTATGTTCTGTGTACTGGTGTGTGTGTTCAGCCGCCAGCCACCACCAGCTGTAAGTTTCACTGCTAGCCTACCCAGCCGAGTAGTATAGTTAGATGCAGACACCGGGGCATAGTAATGTGAGCGTACCCACGAGGTATTAGTTAAGAGCTAGCACACGGAGAGATAGTTAAGATCCTACCCAACGCCGGGTTATTTATGCTGCCTACAGCACCGGTGATTGTTTTAAGTGCTGCTACAAGGAGTATTTTAAGTTTGCCTCACCTTTTATGCTGCCTACCCACCCGGTGCTTAGTTAGTTTAACTGCTGCCTACCCACCCGGTGTATTAGTTTACTGCTGCCTACCCACCGTGTATTAGTTTCACTGCTGCCTACCCACCCGGTGTATTAGTTTTACTGCTGCCTACCCACCCGGTGTATTAGTTTCACTGCTGCCTACCCACCCGGTGCATTAGTTTTAATGCTGCCTACCCACCCGGTGTATTAGTTTTAATGCTGCCTACCCACCCGGTGTATTAGTTTTATGCTGCCTACCCACCCGGTGTATTAGTTTTCACTGCTGCCTACCCACCCGGTGTATTAGTTTCACTGCTGCCTACCCACCTGGTGTATTAGTTTCACTGCTGCCTACCCACCCGCTGTATTAGTTTCACTGCTGCCTACCCACCCGGTGTATTAGTTTCAATGCTGCCTACCCACCCGGTGTATTAGTTTCACTGCTGCCTACCCACCCGGTGTATTAGTTTCACTGCTGCCTACCCACCCGGTGTATTAGTTTTACTGCTGCCTACCCACCTGGTGTATTAGTTTCACTGCTGCCTACCCACCCGGTGTATGTATTAGTTTTACTGCTGCCTACCCACCTGGTGTATTAGTTTTACTGCTGCCTACCCACCTGGTGTATTAGTTTCACTGCTGCCCACCCACCCGGTGTATTAGTTTCACTGCTGCCTACCCACCTGGTGTATTAGTTTCACTGCTGCCTACCCACCTGGTGTATTAGTTAAGGTTATGCTATGCTATGTTAGGTGCATTTTCGAGTGTTGCAATGGGGCCCTGACATGGTGAAGCTTCCCCTATGTAGCACGCAGGAAAAAGTAGTGTTATGGGTACTTAACCTTATTTTTGCTGATGATTAACATGGCGTCGCGTCCTGGTGCAGAAAGACAGACTGACTCCTCGACCGTGAATTATGCACTCCCGCCCTTTGTCACAGCTCATATTTCACGTGTTCAGAAAACTGTTGCGAGCTGCCTTTCCCCTTGCTACGAGGTGAATAATTGCAGTGCGCGCGGGAATATCTTACTGCTTGCCCTTTTACCAGTGCCCACAGCGTCCACATTTTACACAAAGAACATGGCTTGTCGTACCTCAGTCCCCGCTGTCTCCTATTTCAGTCCAACTTAAGGTCGGATTCACTCCCTGGTCTTAATAGTATTTTCTGACCGCGACGAGAGGCAACATGGTTTACCGGGGAGGAAAATAGACATGGATAATGTAAAAATGCTCTCACTATAATGAAGGTTTATGTGGAGCACTATTTCATTATATTTCACTAATGACACTAGAAATTCCATTATATTCTTTTATTTATGGTTCTTTTTTTTTCCTTCTTTTTGGGGCCGAATACATTTTACTAGAAAAGCAGTTCATTACCCTGCAATGACTATGTTCACGGTAATACCTGACAACCATAATCATGCTAGTGTCTTTTTTTTCCTCCAGCTAATTCACCAACACCACCACCACCATTTTTTCCCAGCCACCAACACCATCCATCCATCTCTTCCTTCCCACCACCACCACCACCTCTGTCCACAACTACCATCCCCATCACCACTTTGGCACTTTCTTCTGCCGTGGCTCAAAGCGATCCCTGTTTCCAAAGTCCACCAGAACCTGGCTGTATCCGAAACTTTTTATGCTGCGAGTTGAACTATACATCCAGAATAATTTACCATAATGGACATCACGTTAAATTATTGTTTGAACTTCATACATTAGAAACAACAGCAACATACTGCTGAAACAAAATGGAATGAGGGATAATTAAAATGCGAGGCTCAGCAATACAAGCGACAATGATGAACTATAAACAATGTGTCATCCTGAACACTTGAAAATGGAGAAAGTGTAATGTATTTGCATTATCAGGACGAAGGGACGAGGCATATTGATTTTAGACATCTTTGGTTATCCTTGTTTTCAGGGTTTGCGTTAGCGGCATCCACAGCCCAAGCAGATGGCCACTATAACACACGATATATTAAAGAGGGCCTCGTATTTCATCTTCAAAACACCCTGCTATGTACTTATTGCGAACAAAATCTTTAACACAACATGCACAAAAGACAGTAGTATGTTCTAACGGTAAAGTGAAGTCCCTGTCACCCTTACATAGTCATACGCCTCACCCTCGCTGCCTCACAAACAGCCTTTACCCAACCCTTCTTTACCCAACTCTCAAACTCCCAAACTCTCCATTCTTTTCTGTCATTTTCTCTATATAATATATCACGCCAACAACTTCAACAAAGTAACTCGTAGTAGGCTCTTCACTTTTGCCAACTTTTGTCTCGTATCATAAGCTGCTCTTTTGATCTCAACTTTTGGCTCAGACAGGCTCACTGCGAAAGGGTTGGCGGGGGGGTGGGGGGGGGGGTCTGAGGGGGTTGTCAGGAGCTACACCTCAGTCGCCCTTTTATGGTGTGAATCGCCTCGAATCCCCATAAAACTCTTACGATCTCTTACGATTTTTCAGTAGAACTCTTCACGTAAGTAATTCTGTGACGCTCCTGGGAGTTCATAAAAAAAAACCACCATTAACTTCATGGGAGTAAGAAGCAAAAATTATAAGTGCGAAAACACTTACGCAAGGAATATGAGAATCGTACTTCCTGAGTGATTACGAGGAAGTGTAACAGGCTGAGAGAGGGCTGGTGAAGGAATCAATGTGGATGGAATGGTGCGTGAGTCAGGAACATTAAGTATCACAAGGCAACACAAAGGAGAAAACACTGAAACTGAATACGAGGAAGAATATTCAGTGGAAAAAAGGACACGAAAAGGTAGAATGGCGACGAGTGAGAGGGGGAAAAGAGAGGCATTATTAGAGTGACGAGAACATGACAAGAAAATTGAGCAGGATTTGTGCTGAGAAAAGGCTTGCATGTTGAAATAATTGAAGGAAGGCAGATTGTAGATAAGACCAAGAACTGCTAGACTAAATGAAAGGAAGCAAAAGTTGTGAATACCTGGAGAATGACACGACAAGAAAGCATGACGGGTAACGCATCACTGCACAGACACTGAACTACAGAACTGGGATGTCCCGGAACGACGCGGTGAGTGATACTTTATAACGTCATTTACAGCTCAAACGTATGCTTATTTTTTACTTGCATAATGTAGAAGAGGATGAAAAAAATATTCTTATTCATAATCTATAGAAATTCACGATCCTCATCTATTTTTATCATGTCCGTCAATACAACCTTGCTTTACACTCCTGGTCACAGTGCGCATCTCTGTCCGCGTGTGTGTCAGTGAGGTGAGACACAGCCTGAAGGGGGAGGGCACACCCGAGAAATAGTTTGAATTTTGCCACCAATAGAGTCAATCAGAAGGCATATTCTTTCATAGATAGCATTCTGAAAATGACTAAATTATAAATCTAATCATCACAAACATTATGCCCGGGCCCCCTATGAAGCCGGCCTCTGGTGCTGGGATTCCAGCTCCCCGCCCTCACCCACCTCCCGGCCCCTGGGTACAGGGGTAAAGTGTTGTGTCACTTGGCGCGAGCAGATTCGAGGCTCAGTCACGATAAAAAAAATTCCTCTGGGAACGTGGATGGTAATTGTCCCCCTTGTTCAAGGGAATGGGGTCTGTGAGGTCGCAATTTTACCCAAAGATCAGTCCGTCTCTTTGACCTCTAAGCTCAATCCGGGATGGTAACAAGAGGCAGTCAAGTGTTCAGCGCGTAATCAGCACTGGGTGAGTTATATACACTATAACTATACTGCAATTGCAGTTATAAATTGTCAACATAAGTGGTCGATTTCGAAGTGTATTCATTCAGCGTACGTGCAAAGATGAGGTAACAATACTTGTTTTCAATATTCAATCTATCCACGCCCTTTCCATCTTCTTGACCATAATTTCACACCTCCTCTATCCACCCACACACTATACAAACAAAATCTATATACTAATCGACATTTTCATCCCCTCAGATATCATGTCGGCAGCCATCTACCTCTATATTTTACTTAACCTTGGCATATGTAGTGATACCCTTCAAAAAACACAGCCAGAACCTTCAGCAACTCTCCCACCACATCCTATATATGCACTAAAACCCCCACAATAGCTTCCGTGAACCGCCATCCCTTGATGCTGTACAATATCCATGAATGCCATGAATAATTTACAGCCTTCCCAGCACACTTTTCATGCACGCGTTGTCTCCCGGTTCATATTCCCACGGTACCGCCCACGCAATACCTTTACATACCTCTATCAACAACAGATAAATGCAGGCAATTGGTAAACCGTATGCTCGTTTGAAGGAATAAGACGGGGAAAAAATACGATCAGTGTAATATGGGTGAGGCTTATGTGGAGGTTATGAATCGACGCAAGATACACAACAGGTATACGTAAATACCGAAAGTGTTGTTTGACGTTAATCTTCACTGTTTCGCTCCCTCTCGCTCTTGTATCCCGCACATATTTCCACCCACTCACCTTCGCATTATATCTCCTATGCAAGCACGTCTTTAATTCTCATCCAGAGTTATTCCATTCCTCACTATTTGTTTCTTTCACACCCTTTCCTCACCTCAGACTCTTTCCTGCGCCGCACCTGTCTGTCTGTCGCCACTTGTACATGCTTTCAAATATCACCATACCGATTACCGATACCACTATTCATAAGAGTTTTCCATCAATTTTGAAAGTATTCACGACTCCTATCGGCTTTGTTTGTAACTATTAGATTTACAAAGAAAAGGAAAAAAGTGCACGTACGTATATATCTATGTATATTTCTCCTACTTCATCACTCTACCTTTCTAAAAAAAAAGGAAAAAAATACAGGTGTCCGATATGTCCTGTTCACTTTCATCTCTTGCTCAATCTCCTTACTTTCATTTTTTTTTTTCATGTAAAGATCATATTTTTTATTCAACGCATATTTGCTCTCCCTTCCTCTTTCATTTCTATTTCTGTCTTTCTGTTTCACTCAGTCTTACTATCTATCTATCTTTCTATAAACTCTGTCTGTTTCACTCTGTCTATCTATCTATCTATCTATCTAGTTTTCACCGGGAATCTACAACATCGCCTCTTCATTGTTCCCATCCACTAGCCTTGGCTGACCTTGGGAACTCACTCACATTTCCTTTCAACACGCCGGTCACACTGTGGCGACCTTTGACCTTTCCGCCTTTCTGCCACACCCAAACACCCACCTTAACATATTCAACAACCCAGCCTCATCCAGACTCCCATCCACACCCACAGTTGTTACTGTTTAATACTAATAGTAACCGTTGTTACTGTTAGTATTTTCACTGTTATTGTTGTTGTTGTTGTTGTTGTTGCTGTGTTGGACGGTATTGTTATTATCATAATTTATATCAGTTATAATCCATATTATCATTAAAATCAATATTTTTATTAGAATTATTATTTGTACAATTATAATTATCATTATTGTCATTAATATCATTATTGTTATTGTTGTTGTTATTTTATGTTTACATTATTGACTATACCAAGTCATATCAACATCAAAATCATAGATAATAATATCATTATAGTAAATGAATATATCATTATTATTACTATTATTGTTATATCAATATAACTATCATAATTGCCGTTATCGTTATCATCAGTATTTCTCTTGTTATAAATATTTGCAGTCATTATATATTTTTCTGTTTATTATCATCATATCCTATTATAATATTATAATATAAGTCATAATGATATCAGCTAAAACTGCAGTTTGATATAAATCATGGACATTGGTTACGTAACCTGACCTACTTGTTTTTTTCCCTTTGTGAATATCATTGCTATGCATATTTTCAAGCTGAGGACAATAATAGTGTGTCACCCCCCCACCCCCCACCCCCCCCCACCCCCACACCCCACACACCACCCAACACCCACCACCCCCCACCCACCCACACCACACACACCCACCCAACACCTCCCACACCACCCACCCCCGAGCGAACAGACCCCCAAAACCGAGCCCCCCACCCACGCCACCCACCTGCTCTCCGGGGTGGTGGCTTCGGCCAAAACTAAGCACTAAGGATGAATGATAAAAATGTTGATATGGAGACGGGCCATACGAGCGTTGCTCAGGCCCTGTAAAATACAACTAGATATACAACTAGATGAATGCACACACACACACACACACACACACACACACACACACACACACACACACACACACACACACACACACACACACAAACATTCACACACGCACAAAAAAAAAAAATAATAATCGTGGTCAAGTGGTTTCGAGCGCGTGTCAGGTCTTTCCGTGGTCCCGTGTTCGATCCCCGCTCGATCGCGGGGATTTTTCACAAACAAATATGAACGGTTACTTTCCCCTTGGAGCAAGGAATGGGGTGTGTGTGGTGTGTAGTCCCAGCGTTACCTAAAGATCGGTCACTACGAGCTCCAAGCTATTTCCGGGAGTGTAAAACTGGCGATCGGGAGTCTAGCTGGCGTGTGAAAGACCGTGGGTGAACACACACACACACACACACACACACACACACACACACACACACACACACACACAACATACACACACCCACACCCACACCCACACACCCACATCCACACCACACCACACACACACACACACACACACACCAAGCCATCGTCATTCTCCGTAATCCTTGCATCAAACTCTTACTTCAATAATAGGCAAACCTTAAAATTGTGACCGTGTTCTGCATTCAAATAACATTCAACCATTTACCTGATTCCCCTCATCACACAGTATTACGACCCTTACACAAGTATTATGAAACTTAAACCACCGACCTATGTGGTAAAGACCCGAAAACCTGAGTTATTAACCTACTTACCATTATTTGATTTGTATGTGCTTCTGATTTATGAGTTCTCCTTCCACTCAACACACTAATTCGAGCAGCAACACGTGTTTGCTTACATCTACTGAGCTTTGGGCAGGCAAGGGATTAGCACTGATAACAGGTGAAGTTTTTCTTCCTAGTCCTGCAGTCTCACACAACACTACATGAGCTGCCTACAAGGCCATGAGTAGTGGCTGAAGGCACCGTAGCATATGGTATGTAGGAGGTAGATGTGTGTACAGATCGTGAGACATCCTTGTGCTTCGATGTGTAAATGGACATGTTTCAAGAGCTTGTTGTTTCAAAAGAAGTGTAAGATATCGTTAGCCCTGTCATCTGAATACATTAATTATAAACAAAGAAGTGAAAACATGGCATTATAGAGCATCAGTGCGTCCTGCTCGTCCGTCCACAAACTCAAGTCACTGTTGCAGACCTACCGCCTCAACATATGTGCCTCCAGCGCGGGGAGGGAGGGTTGGAGCTCGTCTTTCATGCAAATAGGAAGACACAAATACAGTTATAGTTTTGTTCTGTTCCCTTCAGGCCGAGTCTGTTTCCTCCCTGCCACTCAAGGCACGCGAGACCCCGGGCACCTCTGTCAACATTACACAGCTGTTAAAGACTGTGCGGCAGCGAAGCCATCGGGAGGTGTGAGGGAATCAGCGAGAGGGACGCCGTTAGGGTTCCTTACTGCCCATTACACGGCGGTGATCTGGCGGCGGGTTTCAACCACCCGATTCACTGTGGCTGGGAGAGTCAGGTGTCCTCTTAACACGCCCTTCCCTCTCTCTTTACTACACTCTTCTTGTTACTTTTGTTCTCTGCTCGGCCGTAAACGTGTGCAGGTTCTGTCCTGTGCGCCTGGATTTCCTGGGCACGGTCGATCTGTGCGAGTCTCTCGTTTCGACAGTTTTACAGCTGCAACAGCTCCCGTACATCAGAAAAATAATGCTGCATTCTTTTCTTTCTAACATACGCGTCCACCTGCCCCTCCAATCATGGTTCACACAGTTGCAGGGAACCCACGCGTTCTGTTCTTTATTTTTTTCATGTTATTTATTTCCTGTGTGTGTGTGTGTGTGTGTATGTGTGTGTGTGTGTGTGTGTGTGTGTTGTGTGTGTGTGTGTGTGTGTGTGTGTGTGTGTGTGTGTGTGTGTGTGTGTGTGTGTGTGTGTGGTGTGTGTGTGTGTGTGTGTGTGGTGTGTGTGTGTGTGTGTGTGTGTGTGTGTGTGTGTGTGTGTGTGTGTGTGTGTGTGTGTGTGTGTGTGTGTGTGTGTGTGTGTGTGTGTGTGTGTGTGTGTTGTGTGTGTGCGCGCGCGCTTGCTTACTATTTTCAAGTGTTTACTGTGTTTATTTGCTATTTCCGTCATTCGCCGCTTCGATGAAATAAACTGATACAGTAGATCTATTATTTTACCTGATAGTTTTTTAAGTACTCCCGACATTTTTATTTCATTTAACATTCAACTCTTCAGCTTTGGTTGAATCTTTTCAGTCTTTTCTTCCAACCGATTCCTTTGATCATAATCTTATTTCCATACTCCATCCTGTTGTTCCTCCGCCTATAAACCCATCAAAGTGGAGGCTTGGGCATTACGTCTTTACCAAGTAAGAGGATCTTAAGCTGTACTGCTTCCCAATTTTCCTTGTGATGACTATTAGTACCATGTTATAGATCCTTCTCCTCTCTCTCCAAGTGCTTAACAGCTTAACTTTCCACAGCATAAGTACTATCATGCCACGTTCAAATCCTATAAGCCGAAGAATTAGTTCAATTCAACACATTCTGGCGCTATCGCAGCTCCACTCATGATTCTTTGCATCAGACTTTCTTCACCTCTCCGTCGTCTGTTCAGTCCAGATGGCATCATTATTATTTTGTCTATCTTTAAGGCAGAACTCTTGGTTCAGGTATAGGACTTTGCTCAGACGATTCTGGGCTAATCCCTCGCTCACGTCCTTTTCTGACCTGATTATTTATGCTTGCTACTAACATTCCTCTAATGATGTTTCCAATACACTTTCTAGTCTTCACACTGGGAAGGCGACCAGCGCCCTTTTGGCTTCTGAACTAAACTCGTTCATCCTCCCTCATGGGCCAGATGTAACAGAGCGTAAGATAAAATCTAGCATAAATCTTTGGCTTCTAAAGTATTACTTTTACCTTTCTCTGGAACTCAACCCCAAGGTGTTTTTTATGTTTGTTTTCTTACTTTCTGGAGCAGCTGCATTAGATGGTCACTGTGCCTCAAAACCTATCAATATTGTTTTTTTCACAGGATTTTCCTTTGTTCACTACTGTCTTTTTATCTATCATTGATATCAATCTAACTCACCGCCTTATCTAATACTTTTGAAAACACTACTCTTCAAATTAAATGTCATACCAAACGACATTCCCAAGAGGAACTGAATGTCTCGCACGGAAATCTGCTTGGGCAGTGCTTGGATTCCACACTTTTCAAAACACAAATGATTCAAAAACTTTTCGACTCATTAACTTCCCTTCCTGAAGTGATTGCCTTCAATCTTTTACAACCATTCGCTGATTGGTTATATACATTTTTCCTTGGAAACTGTTCGTTCAGTATCTGGCAGCATCATGTTGAGATTACAAGTCCGAATCTCGTCTTTAAGTCTTTCATATTTGTAGCTTCCAACGAATATCTCGCTTTAATGTTACTTGGTAAAGCAGGATTATACAGCTGTTTTTTCTCTTATTCATACTAACATTCTTATGCAATACTTCAGTAAAAAAATACGAGATACAGAACTTTCCAGGCGAGGATCAGGGAGAGGGACTGACGAGGGGGATCCAGGGCAATATATATATATATATATATATATAATATATATATATATATATATATATATACACCGTTTGCAAAATGAACTGAGCAACGTAACTGCCCAATTCATAACTGGGCAAATGAGCTGCCCTGTTCATGAAATGGGCAACTTCGTGAAGATCAAATGATACTTACATGAATGGGCAAACGGGCACTTAATTAATAAGGAGTGATGAGCGGCTCACCCTTCCAGCTGTGACAAAATCAGCACTCCACTGACGTCAATAAGTCTAGTGACATCAAACAATGATCGACTCTCAGTCACTCAAACATCTCCAGTCAGTTTTCGTTGTACTTCTGAAGTCATAAATCAATATTAATTTCTTATTTACGTACAATTAGTCTTAATATAGCAGCTGTGTTGCATGTATTTACTTGTTTGTTTCTCAATGCTTATGGTTCGATAATCCAACAGGGATTCCCTGAAGGGATCGATGAACTGAAAAGTGTGCAGACCTCTGGGTCACACAAGAGTCTAGGTCAACTTTCTTATATAAGAAAAACTTCACAGGGATAAGTTCTCGCTCATCTTTTGTGAGGAATGTTGCCCAATATCAAATGCTATTTTTCATTATTTGGTTATGATTTATTTTCATAAATATTTGGATCAAACTGCATAAAACTATCTGACAAGACTTCAAGTTTTCTTTGTAAGTATCCAAGAAGCTGTGATGTTTGTTACTCGATCTTACAAAAAACTAAATAAAAAAAAAAAAAAAAAATAAAGATAATAAAAAATCCACAATGGCCTTTACACATCGATCATCGCTTATCTTGGCCACATGATGCTTTTTAGAATGACTTAATACATTTCAGGGTCAGAAGATAGAAGGACTGGGCAATTGTGGATATTGCGTCACGTATAATATATGAATTTTTGAGAACACGTCTTTGAAAATCATTTACACTTAAAAAAAAAAAATATATAATTATTCAACTCAGAAATAAACACGAAATTGTAGCATAACGTCGTGTTTAGAGAGAGCGTCAGCAAATTAGTAGGATAGAGGAATGTTGTTTTCAATTCAAAGGAGGCATGTCTAGGGTAGTAATACGAGGAAAACAACACAAAAAATCTGCACTATTGCCAGCATCAGCAGTAAAGTGAGGGTGTCTGGCTGGGGAGACGAGATGCAAAGACTCCCTGTGCTAACTATGAGTGGATAAACAGAGGCGAGCGTTGAAGGCCCCTTAATGACGACAACAGATGCAGGTTAATGAAAAACAAACGCAAACTCAAACTCTGAGTCATGCACCAAATTGTGAATGTCGATTTCAGAACATAGAAAACATATCACCATTGAAGGTTAATATTCATTGATTAAGAGGAGGTTGTTAACGCTCGGAAGGAAATTCGTAGCTGGAATGATGATAGTGCTCGACCGAATAATGAAAACAGGCGAGAACCAACGCGTGGCGAGGCGGAATAAAACATTGAGAATGAGTGATTCAGATGAGGAAGCGAAATGATGATGGTAATGATTGCGGGAAAAGCAGCGGCAACAGGATTACGAGTCTAGAGCATCCACTACAGTAATCATTATGGTTACTGGTTATTATCACCCGTGTTGGCGGAGTGGTATTGTTTTCAGCAGTTTGTTTGTTTATAACCACGATAACTCGAAAATCGATCATGGTATCTTTTCTAAATTTCTATGGTAACAAGATCGAAAATTAGCATTAGTTATCCAATGAAAATCAAAGTCACAATAGGTATCCTGCACCCGGTTAGTATGCACCTGCCCTCTCCTCGCAGTGACCCAGCACATACTGCTCCCGTGTCGCGGCCTTTTAGCACAGTGTCTGCGGGACTGTTATGGACTTACAGTAGTACATAGACATCATACTACTACAAGGGTGGTGATCTGGCATCTATGAAACCCTAGTTATAATTATTATTATCATTATCGTCATTATTCTTATCATTATTATCATCTCTTCAAACAATGACGAAGAAAAATAAATCCTCACAAAAAGATGCCTATAATCATAACAACAATGGCAATTTAAATGATGGAAGTTAAGCTAAAAAAAATCGTAATCATTATGACTGAACAACTCACATTAATTATGGTGGTAATAATGACGATACATATTACATCATCACAGATAAATGTAGATCCAACATTCAACAATAATGACAACGGTTACAAAACACAGAGCTCGACAAATATCTCGATTTATTTTCTCTTTAATGAATAGCGAGTTGCGACACCAGAATGGACGGCGAAGGACGCGATACAAAACGGCTCTGTGTTTGGAAGAAGACCTGCGGCGAAATTATGCTTGTTAGGCAGACCAAAGTGTTACCAACAGTACATGGGGGACTGTCTTCATTACATAATATAATATAGGAGAAACGAGCCTTGACACAAACCCTATAATCTGCTGCACTTGCTCTGTCACTAACGCCTGTCTTCCCAGCTTTGCCCTTTCCTTGAGTGCCCAGCGGCTACGTCTCTACGCCCGTCAGGACCTGTTCACTGTTATCAAAACTACTTTGGCAAATCGCCATGTGGCCGTCCTCTGAGTTCGTCGCGAGCCGGTTACAGACACACTGAGGAATGCTGGTGGTCAGTAATTATGTGTGGACTCTGCCAGTCAGAAGCAGAAAAGAATAAATATAAACTTCAAGGAACACACCGGGTAGAGGCATGAAGCGAGGACAGAGCTATGTTGGTATTAAACGTAATGAGACGTCTACTTCAACAACTAAGGTATATGAACAATCAAGCTATGGTAACTGACCGCCAATCTATCTATTGATGCTATAAGAGAAACACTCGTATTTACATTCACACTCTGAGGCAAACCTGTCTCCGCAGTCTCCTTAGTGAGCCTGAGAATGTCATTGCACTGCGAGGCTTACAGTTGTTCGTGTTCCTGGAATCAAAGCTAATGAATTACATCACAGTGTGCGGCAGCGAGGCACATCAGTGTTATGAGCGACAATACCTTATATATATATACGGGGAATCAAGCTTACATGGTGCAGCGGTGCTATCCTTTTGCTATCTATTACTGACGCTCATAAAAAAACATGTCGTAGCAACACGTAACAGGTCATGAAATAGAATACTGCGAAGCACTTCACTTCTCCGGCAAATTGAACTTCTTTCAAGTCGATGCGGTGATTTTTGCTGCTTTGATCTCAAGAAAGAAGACAGAGTCAGTAAGGCTGTGAGGAAGCCACCTTCTATATTATTGCACGCATAGAAACCTTGGTCCAGTCACACCTGAATAAAGATATGAGTAGGTTGCATAAATAAAGACAGGCAAAGGTAAGACACGGAGCTACTTTTGCTGGGTGGTGAAAGGCTCCAGCGCACGATCGCGCCTGCGCACAAGTTTTATATTAACCATCCATGTAAACACTGACTTTTACATAAGTACTCGAGCTGGGGGGATGAGGGAACTTTTGGCCAGAAAATTCAAAGGATGCCCGTAAGTCACTAAACGGTAATTAGTATCACATATTGCATATAAATATACAGTTCAGCGATCGGTGTATCCATTCATCATTGCTTGTGTTGCTGCGCTGCTCCAGGTGACGGCCGCGGCGCCGCTTGAAGGAGAACACCTAGGCGAGGACAAGGTGACACCGACCACAACAGGTCCGACTGATAGTAATAATTTATTTCACGCCCGGACAGCAGCAGCCCTACAGTGTTTAATGTTGCCGCGACAGCACTGGCCCAGCACCATTAGTCAACGCAAAGGGCCGTCCCAGCCCCCGCTATCCGAACCCAAGGCTGCCTGCGCGGGTGAATGGCGGCCAAATGGGTGACGCGCAATCACCAGGGAAAGAAGTGCTCAGGGAGTCAGTCAAGGGAATATCAAGGCACGAACACCCTCCTTAAGGCCTGACACAGACCTGCACCTTCAAGAAACCTTGAGACCCTGCAGCTTTATGTGGTACACACTGCACAGCTGTACGCAGTGCCCGTTACCGATCACCATAGTCAATCTTCAACAGTCTTCAGGAAACAATTCTTATGTTCTTATGTCTTCAGGAAACAAATCAGCTACGGATCCAAGGCCTTCCGTTGTACCTAGACTAATCCATTTATACGTAAACGAAGGTGGGCAGATTTATATTTCTTGCATTATTTTCCGGGGAACTGACATAAAAAAAAAACCGAAATATCAACTGGCATTCTAGAGGACACTCGCTCGCACTCAGATAGGGACAACCTTCTACTCAAATAATAATAATACATGTATATGATATACGTATACGTATAATGTAAGCAGCCTGGTATGTTTTATGAATAATGAACAACATTACTTCCTTCCGTCCAATAAGACATCGAACTACTAATAGGCTTTCAGGGAACAATCCAGGCTGAATTACCTACTATTACCTTACATTATATAATTATTAATTAAAATGTTCATTATTCATTAAAATGATTTACGTACTTGCGTCACAAATATTTACAATTTGGTCAATATAGTACGATTACGTTGTGTTTTCATTATTCATTGGTCAGTTGATGTTACGCGACGCTTTTGTTAAATTAGTTGCATTCTTACTACTTTCACCTCTTAGTTGTGCATGAACAAACACACACACACACACACACACACACACACACACACACACACACACACACACACACACACACACACACACACACACGCACACAAGTAGGGTACTCTGTGGTGTAGGGGAAGCATGCTCGGTTCACAACCGAGAAGTCCCGGGTTCGATCCCCGGGCGGAGCGGAAAACAGTTGGGATGTTTCCTTAAAACCCGAGCCCCTGTCCACCCAGCAGTGAATGGGTACCGGGTGTTAGCCGGGGTTTGTGACCTGCTCTCCGGGGTGCTGGCTTCGGCCAACACAAAGCACTAAGGATGAATGATAAAAATGTTGATATGGAGACGGGGCCACACGAGCATTGCTCTGGCCCTGTAAAATACAACAACTAGATGAATACACACACACACATTTACAACACACACACATTTACAACACACAAACATTTACAACACACACACACACACACACACGCATTTACAACACACAAACATTTACAATACACAACACACACACACACACACACAAACACACAGAACACACACACACACACACACACAACACACACACATTTCAACACACACACACACGCATTTACAACACACACACACACACACACACACACACACACACACACACACACACACACACACACACACACACACACACACACACACATTTACAACACACACACACACACACACACACACACACACACACACACAACGATGCCTTCACCGACACACCCGCATCGTTTGAAGTACACGGATGATAGTATCGTGAGCATAGCCGTCCACAACGCATTGCCGGACCAGCGACCCCAGAACCACAGCGACCCCAGCGTCCACAGAGGTGGACAATGTGAATCAACGATACAGAGACATTAACGAAGCCCTTCTGTACCTTTAAAAGAGGCAAGGGTCTCAGATGGTCACTTCAAGTAGTCCAATCAAACACACTACTTCTCAACGCTGTGAGTGACCAACTGGGCTGGAAGCAATACGTCCCCAATAGCGTTAGAACAACCTCGTACCAGATATGCTATACTGCGCTGCCTTAAATTTATCGGAACATCGGTAAAATATTGAAGAGGGCGAGTTCACCTCATCTATACTGCCAAAGCTTATGTGCGCCTCTCACGCGCGGCCATACTCCATGAAGCTCACTCAACAACAGCAACGACTCGAAGAGGTTCAGAAACGGGCTTACAGTCATCCTCGAACCTGCTATGCAACACCTGCGAAATGACCTGACCGACCTGGGTCTTCCAATGCTCTCTGATAGACACGCTGACGTCCTTAGAAAGCTTGAGAAAGGTCTGCTCAGCCATCCACTACACTCTTATGCTCAATCAATCATTCAATCATTGGGGGCATACGCCGGGGGGCGCGTCGCCTCGCCCACCCTACGACGCCACTCCCGGGGTCACCACGCGCGAGTTCCCATGCAGGCTCCTTTCCCATACCAAGCAGCTCTCGACAAGAAACATCAACTTGCCCCAGACACGAGCCTTGTGGGCGCCCCCTTGGCCTCCTCCACGCCGGATTGTCTCTTACAGATACAACCCGATGGGAAGAATCGGTTTCAGGGTAGCGTGCCACATGCCCATATAGCCGAAGTTGGCGCTGACGGATTATGCAGG
>JACEEZ010024823.1:175000-195000 GCA_016584305.1 Chionoecetes opilio | reverse complement strand
AGTCGATCAGACGCTCCTCATTCACTCACCTCAAAACTCTACGAGCCCCCTTCTGCCAACCCAGCAGCAAAAATCACAGATAAAAACTCACGCTACTTCCCCCATCACACCCGACACTTCCAACAATTTCCCCTCCCCCTCCCCCTCCCCATCACCCAACCCAGACCCGGACCCACAAACCCTCGGACTCAACAAGACGCAGCCAGACCTTTCCCCCGACATGACTCAACCAACCCAACACAACAACCTGGCTCCAGCCATCACGAAGCCGAGGCCACGCCACCCATCAGGGACGGGAACAGAAATCATGGAGGGCTTCGCCTCTTGCAGTGGAACATCCGAGGAGTCCAGGGCAAGCTCCACCTCCTCCATGAAGCAGCCCACGGAGAAAACATAGATGTTTTTCTCCTCCAGAGACCTTAGCCACCACAACCCGCCCGGTCTCCCTCCGAGGATACCCAAGTTTTTCCCTACCCAAGGTACAAGGGGGAGCCAACGGATGCTCTATTCTTGTAAAGAATAACATTCAGAGCTCTACACCATCGCTGCTCCCATCCCTTGTGGCCCGAGAGTAGAAATCCAGGGCGTCACACTACATCTTGCCCATTCCACCCTCGACTTATACAACATCTATAAGCCTCCAGACGTCAATTCCCTTGAGCTAGGTGAGCTCCTCGCCCACGCCGCATCCTCGCCGACCTTCATAGGCGGGGATTTTAACTGTCACCAACCTATTCTTCACTCTCCAGGTCGCACCAATTCAGCAGGACCGCAGCTCGAGACCGCCCTCACCGGCACTCCTGGCGTTGCTCTCCTCAACAACGGAGAGCCAACGCATATGCACGGAGGACGCCTTGATTTCTCCTTCGTCACTGACATTCTTCGCCCCTGCGCCTCTTGGGCCCTCCACCCCACACTAACCAGCGACCACTTTGCCATAATTTGCCATCTCAACCTACCTTAAGTTCCCTCTCCCCAGCCACCCCCCCCCAGATGGAACACAAAACTGGCCAATTGGGCAAAGTTTCAAACCGCCCTCAAAACACACCTCTCCACTCTTGACCCATCCCTCACCGTTGACCAAAAGGAGGCCGCCCTTACAGATGCCTTTCACGCTGCCGCATCCGAGAGCATCCCGCTTACATCTTCCTCTACCACAAAGCCCCCTCGAGACTACTGGTTTTATAACGACCGCGTGAGGGAGCTTAACAGCCGCATTAACTCCACCCGCAGACAAGACACTACCGCCGAAAACCAACTGCTCAAAACAGGGCGCTCCTTCAGGCAGTTGTCAGTGCTGCCAACAGGAGGAAAGCTGACATTCGGAGGGAGCACTGGCTAAACTGGTGTCGAGGGCTCGACTCCCACTCGTCACTCGGTGAAATGTGGCGACAGTTACAAGTCATCGCAGGCAACAAGCGGCCCATCCGACCCCCCCACCCTGACCCTGCTCGCGAAGCAGAGAGGCTCGCCTCCTCATTTGCCACTCGCACCTGCACTGACAATCTACCAGCTGAGACACGCGACAGATTGACAGAGCTCCTGCCAGCAAGAAATGATCAAGTATACCGCGCCTGTGAGGATCAGTCAAACTCCAACACATCCCTCACCCTCCTCGAACTACGCCGGGCACTTAAAACGAGTGGAGATACTTCCCCCGGGGCTGACAGGATTACATACTCCATGATCACCAATGCAGGCTCAGATGGTACTCCGCCCTTCTCACCCTCTTCAACGCCTCCTGGAAGGCCTGCAAACTACCATCAAAATGGAAGGAGGCTACCATCATACCCATACCTAAGCCCAAAGATCCTGGTGCCATGCGCCCTATCTCCCTCCTCAGCTGTGTGGGCAAAACCATGGAGCGGATAGTCCTAAACAGGCTAACCTGGGCGGTCGGTCCGCTCCATCAAGACCTCTTTGCCTACAGGCGGGGCATGGGAACAACTGAATGCCTTTCCACTCTTCTATGCGCTGCCAGTTCCGGAGGTACCACAGTAGCCTTCCTCGATCTCGAGAAAGCCTTTGAACTCGCCAACTGCCGAGTGATCCTTTCGCTTCTGGTCCGCAAGGGAGTATGCGGCAGACTCCTTATATGGCTCAATGACTTCCTCTCGGGCCGAGCGGCTAGAGTTGCCTTTCAGGGGGAGACTTCTCAACTTCATCAACACGAAAACGGAACACCACAGGGCAGCATTCTGAGCCCCTTCCTGTTTAACATACTAATGGAAGAACTCATCTCTCTCCCACTCCCACCCGGAACTAAGCTTCTCTGCTATGCGGACGACCTTGCCCTCTACTGCACTGGACCCGCCCACGCACAACGAGCCCAGAACCTGTTGACTGACATAACCACCAAGTGTAGGGAACTAGGCTTGAAGCTGAATGTGGCAAAATCCAAGGCCATGGCCTTTGGGTGTGACGTGCCGCGCGCCCCGCTCTATATCCTGGACACACCACTCTCCTGGGTCACGTCGCACCAATACCTGGGCATCTGGCTCGACAACCGTCTCAACCTCCGCACACACGTAGCTTACCTGCAGGAGCGCGAAAACAGCAGGATCTCCGTCCTACGGGCAATCACTGGCTTAAAAGGAGGGGCCAGTTTCCAGGTGAAGCGCACCTTTTACATTCACGCCATCCGCTCTCTCCTGGACTATAGCGCTCCATTCCTTATCTCCCTCACGAACACCCTACACCAAAAACTAGAGGCCACACAAAACAGCGCCCTGAGAGTCATCATCAACGCCCCCAGATGGACTAAGGTCTGCAACCTGCAGCAGGAGTGCCAGGTAGTCCCGACTCGGCGCCGTATCGAAGAACGGACCGAACGGATGTGGCCTGCCTGCTCGCCAAAATGACCCACCTGCCCTACCCCTACGCCCCTCCCGCCAAGGCTGCAACTCATCTTGCCAGGCCCCGCAACAACCTTCGGCGGCAATGTTGGCCAGCGTGCGCTGCAGAAGCAATTCTCACTATGGGAATTCACGAAACCCTCCTCAATAAAGGCGAGGACTTCCCTCACCCGAACTTCGCTACACCACCGCCTTGGAGCCCTCCTCCAATCATCACATCACTCCACAGTCTTGAGCGCCCAAAGGCACACTGGCTCCCCGCTGCCTTACGCTTGGAAATGCTACAGGTCATGGATGACTTGACGACCCGTGTTTCCCTCACTATCTACACAGATGGGTCAGTAGATCCTGCCACAGGAGCAGCGGGAGCGGTTTTTGTGAGCGGACAAACCACGAAACAATGGCGTCTAACAGATGGCGCCAGCTGCCTCCAGGCTGAACTAATCGCCATTCGTGGCGCTCTTCACCACGCCCTGGAGAGTCACTCCCTTCATGTCATCATACACACAGACTCAAAATCCTCTATCCAGGCCCTCAGAGACACACAGCCACAGGATAACATTCACCTCCTCACCTCCACTCTTCTTCTGGCCCAGCGACTGGCTGCACGTGGCTGCAAAATCACCCTCAATTGGGTTCCCAGCCATGTAGGCCTTAGTGGCAACGAAGCAGCTGACAGAGCTGCAAAATCAGCCGTTGCCCTTCCCAGCCCCACCACGGCTGTTCTGCCCAGCCTCTCCCAAACTCTACTCAAAATAAAATCTGCCTCGCACGCCTTGTCCCGCCAGCAACACGAGGCCACAGTCCGCCCTATCATCACCCTCTGCCTCCTGGTACGCTGCTGCAACAGCTTACCACCCACTTCCCCAAGACCCATCCATCCCCCCACACGTACGGGACCGACTACACCGTCTCCGCCTCGGCTTTCCCTGCTTTGAGGAAATCCGCCAGGGCGATGTGGACATCACCTGTGATCACTGCTAGGTCACCTCCCCCTTTGCACTCCAACACTACCTCCTGAAGTGCGAGGCAACCTCCCACCTCAGGGAACGCCTCCCACCTCATCCGCAGCCCGGACATCCAGGTGCCGCCGCCGCTGCTGCTGCGGTAATTAGATCTGTCCCTCTGGCCACTCTCACCTCCACCGTTCGGGAGTACCCCCACCCCCAAGGTAGCTCCAACACACTGCCTTTTTTATGGTAATGCCATAATTCCACAGGCGGGCTGCTATAGGCAAAAGCTCGCGTCAATCCAAAAGTGTTGACAAAATATTAACAACAGAGAGAGAGAGAGAGAGAGAGAGAGAGAGAGAGAGAGAGAGAGAGAGAGAGAGAGAGAGAGAGAGAGAGAGAGAGAGAGAGAGAGAGAGAGAGAGAGAGAGAGAGAGAGAGAGAGAAAAAAAAAAGGAGAAAAAAAAGAGAGAGAGAGAGAGGGGAGGCTGAACGAACCGGAGACAGTTAGGAAGAGCTTAAAAAGGGAAAAAGAACAAGGGAGGTGAAAGCTAAAACAAATTCGATGAACAAAACAAAAGAATCATAGCTGAAAAAGGTGAAAAGAATTTTGAAACACTGGAACGGCTAAAGAAAAAGAATGACAAAATGTGAAAGAATTAGGAAAATTGCGTTGAAAGTGGAAGATCAAGAAAAAGAAGATAAATGTAATCATGCATGAATATGCACATGACAAGGAATGAGAAGGCGATCATTAAAGATTATGAAAAGATAGGAATGAAAAGAAATTACGAACGTTAGGTACGAAGAGAACACACAAGAGATGTATGCGACAAAGAAAAGAAAAAAGTTTGCAAAAAAGTTCATTATTTCGCGAATTTCTTTCTTTGGGAGCGAAAGAGTTAAACTTCAGTCAAGAAAACACAAATATGAAAATACAAATAACACTGAACAAAAGTTTGTGCCAAGGAGGACAAGACAGGCAACAAGAGTCCAAGACTTGTCATACTTGTCTTAACTTGTAATGATTTAGAAACTAACGACTTGGCAACAAACAGAAACGCTGCACTAATCAAGAATGATAAAAGTAATTACATGTTTCCAAGACATAAGTTAAAGATTTCTCGTAAATCAGGCAAGACAAATCTCAGGTATAACTTGAAATGACCACGGCAGACTGCCTTCATAACTTCAATGCTTGCATTTTTATTATTCTCAAGCCGCGAGATTCTTGTGATAAGTTCTTACGTTTCTATCAATGAAGTAAGATCACTCTGAGGGAGCGCCACCCCGCCAAGGGTGAATTACTGAATTATAATACGATGTATAATGATAGGATGTACGATATGTTTTTCTTGTTTCCCCAAGAAGAAGAATCGTCATCATCATCTAGCACTACCACCACCACTACCACCACACTGCTGCCAGATGAACGACTAACAGTAACAATGAAATTTTTTGATGCTTATTGATTACATCTCTAAAAGCTAATCACCACTAGGTTGGGCCTCGATCAACCTATGGGGAAGTTTTCATGCAAATCCCTCTATTAGTTTTTTGCGTAATCCTGATAACACACAGACACACAAATATACCCAACCGATCACATAACGTCCTTGGCGGAGATAATAATTATCTGAAGCAAAGGTTCGACACACACACACACGCGAAGTTTGTATAAACATATAGAGTGTATACTGATGCCGCCCAGCGCCGTGCTGGCCAGCATCTCCAGAGGCTGGGAACAGAAAGGCGCCGTAATCATGATTTCGGAAAATATACAAACCGCATCCGCCCAGGTGGCACTGTGGCAGGTCGTCAACAAAGCTTCGCCAAGGTGGCACTGTGGCAGATCGTACTCAAAGCTTCGCCAAGGAGGCACTGTGGCAGGTCGTACTCAAATCTTCGCCAAGATGGCACTGTGGCAGGTCGTACTCAAAGCTTAGCCAAGGTGGCACTGTGACAGGTCGACAGCAAAGCTTCTCCAAGGAGGCACTGTGGCAGGTCGTACTCAAAGCTTCGCCAAGGTGGCACTGTGGCAGGTCGTACTCAAAGCTTCGCCAAGGTGGCACTGTGGCAGGTTGTACTCAAAGCTTCGCCAAGGTGGCACTGTGGCAGGTCTTACACAAAGCTTCGCCAAGGTGGCACTGTGGCAGGTTGTACTCAAAGCTTCGCCAAGGAGGCACTGTGGCAGGTCGTACTCAAAGCTTAGCCAAGGTGGCACTGTGGCAGGTCGTACTCAAAGCTTCGCCAAGGTGGCACTGTGGCAGGTCGTACTCAAAGCTTAGCCAAGGTGGCACTGTGGCAGGTCGTACTCAAAGCTTAGCCAAGGTGGCACTGCGGCAGGTCGTACACAAAGCTTCGCCAAGGTGGCACTGCGGCAGGTCGTACACTAAGCTTCGCCAAGGTGGCACTGCGGCAGGTCGTACACAAAGCTTCGCCAAAGTGGCACTGTGGTAGGTCGTACACAAAGCTTCGCCAAGGTGGCACTGCGGCAGGTCGTACACAAAGCTTCGCCAAGGTGGCACTGTGGTAGGTCGTACACAAAGCTTCGCCAAGGTGGCACTGTGGTAGGTCGTACACAAAGCTTCGTCAAGGTGGCACTGCGGCAGGTCGTACACAAAGCTTCGTCAAGGTGGCACTGCGGCAGGTCGTACACAAAGCTTCGCCAAGGACACCAACATGGCGTTGCTGTTACGAGCCGCTTCCCTTCGTCGATGAGAAAAATCAGTGAAATTTACACAATTAAATCCTTAGAGCGTCGCAAATATATTATGATCATAGATATAATAACTTTTATTTTCAATGGCAATTACATCAGTTATGGAATATAAAACAGAATCCTGTAATGGATGTATTCTTTTCATACGAGGAAATAAAATCTGCAGTATTGATAGCGTCGTCTGTTTAGATCCCTCATTACACTTAACCTAAATGAGTATTCCATCGGCGGCTACACACCCTTCCCCCCTGAAGGGACATAAAGGGCATGCCTTTCCCTTCCCAAAGGTGCCGGTGGCTGCACCGTCAGGCGTCGGCCGCTCCCTCGTGCCCCCAGGGTGGCGCACACCATCACCGCTGCTCACGTTACTGCCTCATTCCTCTTTTATTTCTCACATTGAACACAAAAAAAGGTGGACGAAAACCAGATAAAACAGCTAATCACTTCCAGAAGACAAGATGGTATGTCACTACACCAGGCAAAATCGATGCCAAGACCAATACGTGAAGCATTGTGCTTGCCTCGCAACTTCAACCAATTTTTGCGTACCAAGCGTCACCTCAACCACTATTGCCTTGCGCCAGTCTGCCATGAGTGTTGTCAGATGACATCATAAGCACTTACATTGTTTCATGTTTATATAACTACTGAAAATGTCAAAAATATGAGCCGTCTATAGAAATTTAAGGCGATAACAAAAATCGAGATTACGTGCGAGAAACACTTAAGTGTACCAATGATATATTCAAACAAATCAAACAAATATTTTTTATTTTACGGAGGCTGAAAAAGAAAAAGTAAAGAAAACTTGAAATGCACTACATCAATATATTTTAGTTTTCCCCAGAGGCAGGTAATCAGAGGTCCGTGAGTTTTGTTACGACTGTGTTTTCTGCGGCAGCACGTTGATGGAGCTTATGAGTGTATGAATGTATGAGATTGTACTTACATCACTTTATATATATATATATATATATATATATATATATATATATATATATATATATATATATATATATATATATATATATATATATATATATATATATATATATATATTAGGGTGGCCCTTAGTATATGTAAAAAAAATGAAACTCATAAATTTAACTCAGCCACCCTTCCAATCTATGCCAATTATGGAGGTAAACTTTTGTGCAAAAAAATATTGCAATTGGATTATATTTAGAGGTGGCCCACGAGCTTTGAAGTTTCCACGTGAAAGGCAATTTAGTTGTTGAATTGACATATTATCTGAATTCATTTTTATTGTTTACCAAACAAGGCACACGCATTGCCACATCATTATTATTGCACATTCATCATATATATCATAGACAATTGAAAGCAAATGTTGCATGCTTTGTACAAATGTTAAATGTTACAAATGTCTGATGAGTTGCAATATCCAGTGTTTCTCTGTCTGTCCACAGTATCACTGCATCGTACTGGTACTTGTAGTCATTTGCGCTACAATGTTTATCTTGGTACAGTCAGGAAACAGTCGTCGGTGTTCACTGACAACCTGAAGGAGAAATTGAAGCTGATCCTCATCTTTAGCTATTTTTTTGCTGAAATTCTGGATAAGTGCAACACATCGCTTGGCCCTGTCATTGACGACGGCCAACTCTTTCACTAATTCCAAGGCTTGTTTGAAAGATTCGTCTCCTTCCCACTGAGCAGGATCTTGCGTTAGTAGTGTTTCTGGAATTCCCAGCAACCGGAGCAGTTTCTTCGAGTTATTAGTGCAGAGCTGCTCTAGGCCTCTGCTGCTAAGAAATGCATCACATTTTACACTGGGTCGCTTAGTTGGGTGATCCGTGGCTACTTTTTCCATGGCGGCCGACATCAGCTTCTTGGAATCAGGCGTTAGTCTGGAGTCAAATAGAGCCAAGTCTACCAACTCCTCGGACAAATACCACAGGTGAAGCCCAAGCCAAGGGGAGGCGGTAGCGGAGCGGTTAGAGTCTCCGACTGGCGTTCTCGGTGACCCGAGTTCGATCCCCGAAGAAACCCAAAACCTTTCTGCACCGTCGAGTGGCCTAAGAATACCCACATGCCCTGCCTATCAACTCTACCTTCGACTGCGAGTGCATCGGAGGACACAGGGGGGCGGCATGAGCCTCTAATCACAGGCGTCACTATAAGAATCCTGCCTGCGCCACCAACGGGCGAGGACCAACCATCAGAACCCTCAAGTGAACCTCCAGAGCCTACCATCCGAGCCCTGGGTCACCACTGCCTACAGGCACTATAGACACAAATGTAAAAAAAAAAAAAAAAAGAAGCTTCTTGCTAGTTGCAGCAAAAATAGCTGTGTGTGGGTATCCGAGGAGTTGTCCATGAGTTTGAAGTCATTTAGAGGTGCCTCAACAGTAAGAGGTGCTGTCATCCAGCCTCTGGAATGGATCAGAACACAAAAGGTGGCAAGATCACGAATTCTTCTTTCTTCTGAAGCAGTCATCTGAATTGGTCACGGAAGAGCCACATCTTGATGGCATAAATAACTTTTGACATCCATCGTGCCCGATGCATAGCACCTGGAACTTGAAATCAAACTCCCCGAGCAGGAACATCTCCAAGGAATATGAGTGAAAGCTCAAGAAATTATCTATAGTCATCCCTTGGTTGTTTAATTTCTAAGTGGGTTCGAGCGAGTGAAAAGATGTCAGCACGGAAAGGAGCCACCAAGGATTCAACTAAGGGGTTCCTGTGGAAGTGCCGATTGATGTCGTTTTGAATGCAGCCCCAGCAAGTAGTTCCATCACATTGTGGCGACAGGCCAGAAAAAGGAGATCTTTATTCAGTCTCTGTTCAATCAATGCACATGCGCCTGAGCGACGGCCAGTGTTGGATACTGTAATATCAAAGCACAATGATGTAACCTGATGTTCAACATCCCAGTCTTCCAAACAACGCATGACCGCAGATGCTTGGGCTTGACCTGTTCCTAAAGATTGTTTTGGAACACCCAAGAACTTCTCGACTCCAGCACCTGAGATGAGCACTGGCAGACGGTCAACATATTCATGGGAGGTCAAATCTTCCATAAGTTTGCCATCCCAATAAACTGTTAAGGGAACTAATGCTGAAAATTCGGATCGGAGATTGTTCGATCTAGTGGCTCGATGGTTTGTTCTCGCTCGTTGGATGGAGTTACTGTTTATGTTCACAGTGTTGACATTATGACCAAGCCTGGATGCCAATTCACTAAGGACAAATGTGGCATTCTTGGACGAAAGCTTGGTTCTGTCCAAAGCTGCTGTAAGACCAGGAGACATGACGTTAATTTTAGCTCTTTTTGATGCAGAAGCCTCATCGTTTTGGGTATCTTTATAATCGACATTGTCGTCACTTGATTCTGCCGTGGAAGAGGAATCAGTTGAGAGCGCAGCCTGTCTTTTAGAGGTTTCCATCTCCTGTGATCGTTTCTGGCGCTTCAATTCCTCCTCCTTCTGTTCCTGGGCACGTTGTCTACGTCGTGTTTCCACTTGGTCTAGAGTACCAATTGAACCAGGACGAATCAGCGATAATACAATGTGCAAGGCTTATATAATAAGACAAAATGCTGACTCTGATTGTACATTCTTAATCTTCACTGAAACAGGTCATAACACACAGAAAAAATAAAATGTGGCAACAATTTGTGAAATTGTGATGTTTCCAGTAAAACTATATGTTACTCGAATTTCAATACTCGAGGGCCACCCCTAAATATTATCCAAATGTAAAAATCTTTTGCACACTGTCTTTTTTCCAAGGATGGCATAGATTCATGGGGTGGCATAAGTTGATTTCAAACTTTTATTTTTCAGAGGGCCATCCAAATATATATATATATTAATATATATATATATATATATATATATATATATATATATATATATATATATATATATATATATATATATATATATATATATATATATATATATATATATATATATATATATATATATATATATACATATATATATATTATTAATCTACTAATTTTAACACAAACACAAACACACACACACACACACACACACACACACACACACACACACACACACACACACACACACACGCTATATATATATGTGTGTGTGTGTGTGTGTGTGTGTGTGTGTGTGTGTGTGTGTGTGTGTGTGTGTGTGTGTGTGTGTGTGTGTGTGTGTGTGTGTGTGTGTGTGTGTATGTATTCATCTAGTTGTATTCATCTAGTTGTATTTTACAGGGCCTGAGCAGCGCTCGTATGGCCCCGTCTCCATATCAACATTTTAAAATTTTTTATCATTCATCCTTAGTGCTTAGTGTTAGCCGAAGCCACCACCCCGGGAGAGGGTTTACAAACCCCCGGCTAACACCCGGTACCCATTCACTGCTGGGTGGACAGGAGCTCGGGTTTTAAGAAGACCGCCCGTCTGTCTTCGCTCCACCCGGGGATCGAACCCGGGACTTCTCGGTTGTGAGCCGAGCGTGCTACCCCTTACACTACGGAGTTCCCATGTGTGTGTGTGTGTGTGTGTGTGTGTGTGTGTGTGTGTGTGTGTGTGTGTGTGTGTGTGTGTGTGTGTGTGTGTGTGTGTGTGTGTAAATGATTGGGTGAACAAGGGGGGGGACAATATATGATGATTAATCAAGTAATATGTGGAGCAACAATTTAATCCGATTAGCGAGGGGACGCTTACAAAATACAATGGCAATCTGTTATGTCATCAATACGATATGAATTAAGTGAAATAACTGTATGTACAAGGGAAAGATCACCTCATCATCAATCACGTGAAATATGTTTTGCACTCGACATTCATTTTCATTCCTCTTTCCATTACTCACATAGACTTAAAGGATAGGATTGATATTTAGTTAGACTGGCATTGCTCTCACACCAAGCAAAGATGATCTCACCTTTACTTTATAGTCTTCTTCCTCCATTTATCAGCGTCTATTATCTCTTTCCTTCCCTTATCACTCCCTGCATCTCACTCTAAACACTGTAATCTCTTTTCAGGTGAACGAACTGTTAGGTGAATAATTATTGTGTATAAGAGATGGGTCATAGGGAGAGGGAGTAATGTGTAGTAGTGGTAGTGGTTAGTGATGTGGCTGAGTTTAGTAGTAGTAGTAGTAGTAGTAGTAGTAGTAGTAGTAGTAGTAGTAGTAGTAGTAGTAGTAGTAGTACTGCAGTAGTAGTAGTAGTAGTAGTACTGCAGCAGCAGTAGTAGTAGTAGTAGTAGTAGTAGTAGTAGTAGTACTGCAGCAGCAGTAGTAGTAGTAGTAGTAGTAGTAGTAGTAGTAGTACTGCAGCAGCAGTAGTAGTAGTAGTAGTAGTAGTAGTACTGCAGTAGTAGTACTATAGTCTATTCACTTAAGCTGGATTCCTGGGAGCGGCTCGATGCCTAGGCGAGTATGTAACGACGTCGCTGATTGGCTGATAGCCTCGGGCAGGGTGGCGATGGTGGTGGTACTTGCCTCGCAGCAACCCAAAACCCTTGCGTTGCCTCAGAAAAATATTCATATTTCTTGGCTTTACTCATCTCTTACACAAGATAGGCCTATTTTGTTTGCATCAGTAAATCAGGCAGTGATTGTTCAACAACAACACGCCATTCATAACTCAATAGGGTAAAAAATAAAGTCATGACTGACTATCACAAGAGTAGGCGGACTTTTAGGTTTTCAGTGCATTGAAATGTTGTACTCCTACCCGATATAACCAAGCTACCAGATAATAGTTATGAAAGCTGAGCCTACCATCGTGTTCATAATACATTGCTGCATATCATGAGTATAAAAAAATTACAGTAAGACTACACTAATATTAAGATAATTAAAGGAAAGTAAAAGAGTGTATAAACATTATTTCTTGCTTATTTTGCTTCAACTCGCTCTAACTGCATAAGTTTCGGTCACATTCAATTTTCAAGAACTGTTTCAAAATCCTTATACTTTTCCGCTTCCTGTGGTATGTAGCACGTACCAATAAGGAAAATAGTAGGTGGTCAAAATGGCTAAGAAAGTTAAACTGTTTCAAACTGGTGCCGTGACGGGTGGAGCCTCTGATAGCTCTCCCGAAAACAGTCTTTCCTATATAGGGAGCAATGCTCACCCGTCACTGTGCCAGTTTGCAGTAGTAGTTTTAACTTTCTTAGCCATTTTGACCACCTACTCTTTTCCTTATTGGTACGTGCTACATACCACAGGAAGCGGAAAAGTATAAGGATTTTGAAACAGTTCTTGAAAATTGAATGTGACCAAAACATATGGAGTTAGAGCGAGTTGAAGCAAAATAAGCAAGAAATAATGTTTATACACTCTTTTACTTTCCTTTAATTATCTTAATATTAGTGTAGTCTTACTGTAATTTTTTTATACTCATGATATGCAGCAATGTATTATGAACATGATGGTAAACTCAGCTTTTATAAATATTATCTGGTAGCTTGGTTATATCGGGTAGGAGTACAACATTTCAATGCACTGAAAACCTAAAAGTCCGCCTACTCTTGTGATAGTCAGTCATGACTTTATTTTTTACCCTATTGAGCTATGAATGGCGTGTTGTTGTTGAACAATCACTGCCTGATTTACTGATGCAAACAAAATAGGCCTATCTTGTGTAAGAGATGAGTAAAGCCAAGAAATATGAATATTTTTCTGAGGCAACGCAAGGGTTTTGGGTTGCGGCGAGGCAAGTACCACCACCATCGCCACCCAGCCCGAGTCTATCAGCCAATCAGCGACGTCCTTACAAACTCGGCTAGGCAGCGAGCAGCTCCCAGCCCAGGAATCCAGGCTTAAGTGAATAGACTATAGTAGTAGTAGTAGTAGTAGTAGTAGTAGTAGTAGTAGTA
The DNA here is from genome assembly GCA_016584305.1 of Chionoecetes opilio. NCBI lineage: Eukaryota > Metazoa > Arthropoda > Malacostraca > Decapoda > Majidae > Chionoecetes > Chionoecetes opilio. The sequence continues at coordinate 181,634 of JACEEZ010024823.1, read as the reverse complement.
GTAGTAGTAGTAGTAGTAGTAGTAGTAGTAGTAGCAGTAGTAGTAGTGGTGGTGGTGGTGGTGGTGGTGGTGGTGTAAGAGGCATGCAAATGACGCCCCATTCACCCACGCACTCGCCCTCGTTAAGACAGGTCACTGTAACACTCCCTTGTGATCCATGACAGGCACCTGATGAAGTTGTCATGCATTCATTTTAACTTAAACCAAATATGAGTCCAATCGATGATTTTTTCTTCATATGAGAATCTCATGATGTGATTAGGTGAAGAGGTGAGGAAAAAGAGGCTAATAAGGTGTGTTGGGAGGAATCTTGTGTTTCCTGAAGCAGGTTGGTGGACTCGTGTTTTCAAGAACTCAACCAATGTTTATACATACGCTGTTATTGGGCCATATTCAAGAAATTTTCTCGACGCGTTGCGTCGCGAGGCGATATACAAGAATAATTTGAAAACATCCACTCGTCGCGCTCCATTGGTTGCGTTGAGTCAGGTGATTACACATCCCACCTGCATACTGCTCTGCCTTATTCCATCCTATTTCTTCCCAGACCATTACAGGTGAGTTTTCAACACAACCGAGAGTAACATGCATACCTTGTGAATGCACACGTGTCATAATTAAGGTAAAATCAGGTCCAGGAGGCCTTATATAGGTGTGTGAACTTGTGAGGAAGCCAGGCAGCGGCGGGAGGTGGAGGTCAGCCATTGTGTGGTGCAGTACTGGCGGGCCGTTCAAATGTACTCGCAAGCATAACTCGGGCCCATTTTTTCTACACCAACGCCTCAGACAAGTGGCGAACACTAACTAAGCTATTATTTTAATGTCGGAAATGATAAATTACACTAGTAAAATGTATTAGATATGTATACAACAGTCACAATACTGATGCCGCCTTGGACTCGATTGTGTTGATACGCCTGCTTTTGCAGCCACCGCTTGTGTTGGTACGACTGTCAAATATCCACCAGTCGGGCATTTCTTGTAGATGCCACCGGTGAATATACGACTGTGGGGAATCTCCACCTGCCGGGATTTGGCGAGCATTCTTGAATATAGCCCATTGTATACATGACGGACTCTTCCTTATTGTTTCCGTAGTTTATCCTTTTTTTACATTGGCAGTATCAAGGGTCATTAATATTTCGTCTATTATCATGTGTCTAATTAAAGTTTTTCCTTTGAGTTGAATAACTGATTCTTCTCATTTTCTGATCCATGCTTATTTTCTCTTGTGTCTAAAATACATTTTTAATTAATCTTAGTTATTACGGATCTTTCTTAATTTACTATTTTTTTTTTATAGAACCTGATATCTATTTTTTGTAGTTTGCTCATATCTCGTTATTGCCTACTGGCCTTTCGTTATTATTTTCTTCATTCTCTTCTGTGTGGAATGCATTCATATTATTTACTGCTATTCGTCAGGTGTCACTTTATATTCACTTAATCATTGCCTTAATGTTCCTTGTCAAGTTTATGCACTCAAGTCCACATGACGAAATTTTATGTTCCTTCCCCAATGAGTTTCATGTCGCCTGTTTGATCGGCCTGAATTGTGCACGAGACCCTGTTACAAGCGGCCCTCCATAGTGAGGCGCCATTCAGGACGGCATCGGAGTCACGCAGCCTCAGCGACAACTGTGACGCAAGTAGTACCATTGTATCCTCCAAAAATATTTTCTAAGAAACTTGCGTCTCACCAGCCCACTTGGATGAGCGAGCTGCTAGGTGGCAGGTGGACTGTTTCTCCCTGAAAATTGTACATAATTTTGTTGACACTTTGACGTCAAATGCCTGACTCCTTTTCGTCAACTATTCATGTGAAACACTCAGCTTCCTAGTCAACTGCTTCCGATTAAGATGATTTATATGTCCTACCATCATGAGAATTCAAATGAAAAACAAAAAACAAATAAGAAAAAAATGAAGTAATTCCACTCTATGTGAAGAAAAGGGGACAGACAAGATGTATACGATCACATGATTGCAACGTGTTTTTCTTACCTCACAGTCACATGACCGGCCCTGCATGACTGTATGACCGACAACGATGATGGAAGACTTACAATTGATATAAGTAGATTTTTTTGCGACAGAATGGAGTATGTGCGCCATTTTTGCTCACTGACCTCAATAGATCGGAAATTCTGACACAAATACTCAATAATGAATTTTCAAACGAGGATTTTATGTAGACAATATTGGAAAGTTCGTGTTTCCTGCCGCACTCAACCATCCATCAACTAACTCGTCTAGAAAGCAGCCTGCAGACTCGCCAAAACATGAGATTACAACTTTGGTACGTGACAAAAGCAATAAACAACACGTAGCGTCAGTTGTAAACTTCAGGTCCTCTCAGCGTCAGTGGTTTTTTATAGTAAAAAAAAGGACGTGACACTTACAGATTTGATAAAAGAGCGCGGCATACCATAAACTTGTATATTATTGTATTCTTTCTGGAATCATCGCCGTAAAACTACCTGGAAGTGTGAGGTGAGGATGCCCCCGACACTTCCATCAGCATGACGAGGACGTGGTGGTTGTGTATGTATTGAAATAGCCTTTTGTTTATTTGCTTGCACTGATATGATGCATTACGTAATACCCAGATTGTCATTGATTACAATGATTTATAACCACAGCATGACAATGTTAATACAAACGTCAATACAAATGACGCCGTGAGGTAAGGAGGTAGGTCAGAGAATAGAAAGTAATGATAGGTTGGAGCCTAAAAAGCGTCTTCTTTCTAAGTAAACACAGCTGTTGGGTCCGCAGTATCTCAACCTAAATGAACACCTTTTATATCGACACGCGAATAAAACTGACTTAGGTTGTTCGTTTTTTATGACAGAGATAAGTTACGTTTGTTATACTGAAATTATTTTTGCTCGTGTAAGTCACATACGAAGCATAAATGTATCTACTGTACATATTCCCTCCGATATGAGGAGTTATTGTTGAGTGAGGGATGGCGTGGTGGTAATGGTGTGTAGTGAGTGCTTTCACGGGGTGATGAAGGGAGTGGCACGCCAATGAAAACATGCAAGCAGTTGTAGAGGGCAGCTGAGGGGAGGGGATTGCGTCATGGCTGCGATGCCTCCTTCAGTAACGTGGACTCACAAGGAGGCTATCGTAAATCAAACTAAAATACAGCAATCTGCGGCTTCATATGAGTAGCGTGTTGAAGAGATGAATGGTGCCAAGAGGTTACAGAGGCACTGTGATTCCACCTCTTGGTCCAGGCAGTGGTGAGGGCCACGGGGCGTGCCGAGGCGTGACGCAGCGCCCCGCCGCCTGTGTCGTCAGGTAAACACACGCGCGGAATGGTGGTGCGTCGCCTGATCCACGATGCGTAATGTGTACATTGAGTTAACTGAAGAGACAACGACTGTGTATTACTGATGGTGAAGACTGATGATACTGCTGGAAACACTGTGTTGCTGGGCATTATTTGTTGAATATGAATAGCGAACGATGATTGTTTCAGCATAATAATTCTCCTTCATGTAGATGTAAAGGTAGCGTTGGGGGAAAATGTGTTTGTAATACGTATGTGTGTGTGTGTGTGTGTGTGTGTGTGTGTGTGTGTGTGTGTGTGTGTGTGTGTGTGTGTGTGTGTGGTCTGTGTGTGTGTGTGTGTGTGTGTGTGTGTGTGTGTGTGTGTGTGTGTGTGTGTGTGTGTGTTGGGGTGTGTGTGTGTGTGTGTGGACTGTGTGTATGTGTGTGTGACTGTGTGTGTGTGTGTGTGGTGTGTGTGTGGTGTGTGTGTGTGTGTGTGTGTGTGTGTGTGTGTGTGTGTGTGTGTGTGTGTGTGTGTGTGTGTGTGTGTGTGTGTGTGTGGTGTGTGTGTGTGTGTGTGTGTGTGTGTGCGTGCGTGTTGATGAGAAGAACAAAATCTATGGTTGTATGTAAAATGACATCGGACAGCGGTGATCTGGCACAGGAACAAGACAAAACAAGTTATTGAAGAACAAAAGGCAGTGGTCGTGTGTAGTAAAAGAGACTAAATAAAACACATCCATGCAAAAAAATGCAAATGAATAAAACAGGAGTACGTAGAAACAATGAAAAAAATATTGATGGGCGAAACATGATCGGGTGCAGAGAATAAACAAATTTCGAAATAAAAATAATTGAATACGGCCGACGAAAAGCAGAATAACAAAAAATGCCGAACGAAACATGATCGCGAGAGAGAGTACGGTAAATAACAAAAATAAAATAAAATAACAGACATTGTCGAATAAAAAATGCTCAGGTGCTGCAAATGGGGGAAGAAAATCTAAATTAATTACACACGGACAAAAGGCAAACAAGATCGAGCTTACATATGTATAAAACGAAACAAAAAACCTGCAAAAAACAAATAAAACAAGCAATCACATAAAAACTAAGAAAGGCGCAACCATAAAAACAGAGGTAAGATAAGATAAGATGCTATGATCCTATCTAGACACTTTGCAAGTACCAACAACAAGGTTATTGACTATACAGAGCGCCACCACGCCAGGACGAACTTGGTGGGCTCGAACCGCTGACCGAATGCGCAGGGACGTGACACACATAAAGAGAGAGGAGAGAAGAGAGAGAGAGGAGAGAGAGAGAGAGAGATGGAGAGAGAGAGAGAGAGAGAGAGAGAGAGAGAAGAGAGAAGAGAGAGAGAGAGAGAGAGAGAGAGAGAGAGAGAGAGAGAGAGAGAGAGAGAGAGAGGAGAGAGAGAGAGAGAGAGAGAGAGAGAGAGAGAGAGAGAGAGAGAGAGAAGAGAGAGAAGAGGAGAGAGAGAGAGAGAAGAGAGAGAGAGAGAGAGAGAGAAGAGAGAGAGAGAGAGAGAGAAAAACAAACTAGATATTATCAATAACAAATTACAAATACATTGAAAAAAAAATGATTTTGTGAACATTGAGAGAAAAGAAGCAAAGTACTACATCCAAGGCAGATTATTAATATGGTAATTGGTAAATGAAGACGCAAATGTATGGAAACAAGGCAGAAAGGAAGAAAGGAAGGAAGGAAGGAAGGAAGGAAGGAAGGAAGGAAGGAAGAAAGGAAGGAAGGAAGGAAGGAAGGAAGGAAGGAAGATAAATGAAGAAGAAAGACAACAAAAGAAGAAAAGGGTGGACGTTTAGTAAGGAAGGTTAATATAAATTTTAAAAAAAGGGAAAAGGAAGGAGAAAAAAGAAGTACAAATAGGTGAAAAGCTAGGATAGTGTTATTAGGTACGATTTAGGAGGATACGAAGCTAACTTTCCTCGTCCCAAGGGGAAAGTTAAAGAGTAGCCTAATCGTCAGGAGCAAAAACAGAAGGGGAAAAAACCCCCTCCCCAATTAAGGTAATTAACTACTAATGACCCCGGTAGGAGGGGAATGGTATAAGGGGGAGGTGGGGGGTGGAGGCAGGTCAGGAGAGGTGCATGAGGGAGGGAAGAGGAGCCACTGTGACCCCGCTTGACCCAATCTACTCACCCCCCGAGGCGATGCAGTACAGGGTCAGCGGGTCATCCTCGATCAATGACCTCAGCACCCCGCCGTGGACGGGGTTGGAATTAACGTCCAGAAGAACCAGTCGAGATGGCACCACTGTAATGGTGGAAAGGAGGTTGTGGTTAATGGTGGTGTGTGGTAGTTGTTTGTGGTGTGTGGTGGTGTGTGGTAGTTGTTTGTGGCGTGTGGTGGTGTGTGGTAGCTGTTTGTGGTTAGTGGTGGTGTGTGGTAGCTGTTTGTGGTTAGTGGTGGTGTGTGGTACTTGTATGTGGCGTGGTGGTGTGTGGTAGTTGTTTATGGCGTGTGGTGGTGTGTGGTAGATGTTTGTGGTGTGTGGTGGTGTGTGGTAGCTATTTGTGGCGTGTGATGGTATGTGGTAGTTGTTTGTGGTGTGTGGTGGTGTGTGGTAGCTATTTGTGGCGTGTGATGGTATGTGGTAGTTGTTTGGGGTGTGTGGTGGTGTGTGGTAGGTGTTTGTGGCGTGTAGCGGTGTGTGGTAGCTGTTTGTGGCGTGTGGTGGTGTGTGGTAGCTGTTTGTGGTTAGTGGTGGTGTGTGGTAGCTGTTTGTGGTTAGTGGTGGTGTGTGGTAGCTGTTTGTGGTTAGTGGTGGTGTGTGGTAGCTGTTTGTGGTTAGTGGTGGTGTGTGGTAGTTGTTTGTGGTGTGTGGTGGTGTGTGGTAGCTGTTTGTGGTTAGTGGTGGTGTGTGGTAGCTGTTTGTGGTTAGTGGTGGTGTGTGGTAGCTGTTTGTGGTTAGTGGTGGTGTGTGGTAGTTGTTTGTGGTGTGTGGTGGTGTGTGGTAGTTGTTTGTGGTGTGTGGTGGTGTGTGGTAGCTGTTTGTGGCGTGTGGTGGTGTGTGGTAACTGTTTGTTGGCGTGTGGTGGTGTGTGGTAGCTGTTTGTGCGTGTGGTGGTGTGTGGTAGCTGTTTGTGGGGTGTGGTGGTGTGTGGTAGCTGTTTGTGGTTAGTGGTGGTGTGTGGTACTTGTATGTGGCGTGATGGTGTGTGGTAGTTGTTTATGGCGTGTGGTGGTGTGTGGTAGATGTTTGTGGTGTGTGGTGGTGTGTGGTAGCTATTTGTGGCGTGTGATGGTATGTGGTAGTTGTTTGTGGTGTGTGGTGGTGTGTGGTAGCTATTTGTGGCGTGTGATGGTA
>JACEEZ010024823.1:127500-172500 GCA_016584305.1 Chionoecetes opilio | reverse complement strand
TCACGTGTACCGTAAATCACGCAAAGTACGGAACAGACAGACGGCCTTCCGGGTATAGTGGCAGGAACAGCGCTGTGATTTGTGTGTGTGTGTTGGTGTGTGTGGTGTGTGTGTGTGTGTGTGTGTGTGGTCTGTGTTGTGGTGTGTGTGGTTGTGTGTGTGGTTGTGTGATGCTTGTGGTGTGGATGTTTGTTGTGTTTGTTGTGTGTGTGTGTGTGTGTTGGTGAGTGTGTGTTGGTGTGTGTGTAGGAAGTTGTGTGTGTGTGTGTGTGGTAGTGTGTGGTCGGCGATCTTGCTACTGAACTTGTTGCAGTATTGGTTTTTGGTGGTGTTATTTGGCGATGTCTTGCCGAGGTGTAATGTACACACACACACACACATCACACACGGCACACGCTGAGCGCACACACACACAGACACATCACACGTAGTCACCACACACATACACACACACACACATCAGCATTTGTAATCCAAGTTTCAATAGGAAATTTCACTCTGGGAAAAATGGTGCACACGGTATGGAACTATACATAATATTAATATACACTTAATACATTATGTGTCGTCTTCGTTTCCCTTTGACGGGAAATCTAAGGCCTCGCATATCCCTTCAGCCACAGATTCAGGTAGGACAAGTACAGGTGTAATCTTAAGAGGCAGTGAACCCTCACTTTGACGAAGTGACTATGAAGATTCAAAGAATACCATTTGCAAAAGTAGAAGGAATTTAGTTCTCGTTATAGCTTTAACCTGTTTCACGAGGACAGAAAGTTCGAAAAATGGATGGACCAGCTGAGCTAGTCCTTATTCATTCTGGTTCGACACAATTTGCTGCCGTGGACAGCTCCACAGTCACACGCTGGACAGTGGCACATCCAGGCGAAGGCTTGTCCTTAATCCAAGTTGCTGGTTCTCCTGTCTCATTCTCGCACTCTGGCTAAGGTGCTCATTTTCTTTCTCTTTGAATGATGACACTCCCTGGACCCAAGATTCTCCAAGGACAGAAGGCTATTTCATGTCCTCTGAGTTCCCTCTTCACCAACAATGCATACTGAACAGCTCGGCGGGCTGGACACCGTCTGCCCTTGACTTACATAGCAGCAGCTCACGAGACATGCTGTCGCAGAAGCGCCTCGCATATGAATAATTGAAATTGTACAGCCAATAATTAGATGACTCACCAAATTACCGTAAAAAAATTACAGCAGACACATGGGCTATTGATTGACAGTACATCGTTATTAGCAGTGCCTGGGTCTTGAGGCTCCCACGAAAATGACAGGTTGTATAGTAATGAAAAGGTTGCGCGGCCCTTACTCACTCGCGGCGGTACGTTATGACCTCCGACTTCCCAACAAAGCAACACGGAGCACATATTGGAGAGTCCCTCTTGGCCAGCCATCGAGTCTTGCCGCGGCCATGAACCGCAGATTGGCAGCTTTGCCGGCCACGGCAGCCCCTCTGTGCGTGCTGGTGGCGCCAATACTACATTGTGGATGTCCAATAATTATGGACAAAATTACAGAGAATGTAAACGTCTTATTTTCTGTTTGAAACACGGAAGGTACGAAGCAAACAAAGAGAATAGTAGTAAAGTCTCAACGCAGGTACGTAGAAAAAAATAGTAAATAACGAGTCTCATCAAATACTTCAACACAAAAGATAATAAGAGGCGTGGAAGACATCACTGACATCCCATTGTTCTCGGAAAGACACAGAACAGCCATAACACTAATCAACGCCCAAGATACATTAATGGCAAGAAGTGTATCAAGTTAAAAATCAATCCTATCCTTCACTCGTTATTAGTTGCAAACCTAATAAAGATTACGTAAAACACTTAATATCCATATCTTGTTCAGGATTTTGCAAAACTTTGAAGCAACGCTACGTAGAGCAGCGACTGTGATGGTTTCACCTTATTTCATCAACTCTACGAGATGATTACTTGCATCTGGGATATCAATGAAACTGAATTATGCAACATTTCAAGAGCCTCGTAATGCAGGTAAAACGGGATTATTACGAGCGATCGCGAAGCGCTCGTGAGTCCTCGGTGGATACGGGATTTTTCTCACTTAAGCGGCCGACCCGGCCCGGCCCGACCGTCACGCTTTTCAGGAGCTTATATCTTTGGAATCCCGCTTCCGATTGACAAGCGGTCTTCGCCATCTGATAGCCCCATTCAATCCCTTTTGTGCTTGACATGTTTTGTCTCACGTGAGGGGTTAGCATGGCGCGTGGCGCGTGCCGCGTGAGGGGTGTCACACAACGTTATCTTGCTATAGCTGAGAAACGGCAGTACCGACTAAGTTGAAATTTGGTGTGTGGTTTGAGACCACACACCTAACAATGTCACACAGGTCAAACTCCGGGTGACGCCGCATGTGCGCACGTGCGGCGGGTTTCTACGGGATCGCTCGTCCCTCGCCGATTAAGGCGTCTTACTGGTTTATCTACGCGAGACGATATCCTAGACATGAAACGATGAAATAAAGCTTGAAGCAGCGCGAGCGAGGTACAAGTAGGTGACAGATTGAGGTCAAAAGAAAGAGAGAAAAAATCTTCCTAACAATACAGTGGGCGTGAAATGAGCTCGACGCCTCATTTGTTTGATGTCACACATAATACATTAACTGGGAAAAAAACTAGGTCGTTGTCTGTTCAGTGGAGGTATTTTTTAAAGTGTGGAATAGAAGTGCGTTACTTGTTAATGGCTCAGGAGAATGCCGTTGCGAATGGATGAGAATGAATTGGTATTTTTTTGGGGGGGAGGGGGTAATTATCTAATGTTCTGTCTTTCAGCCTCTCTCTCTCTCTCTCTCTCTCTCTCTCTCTCTCTCTCTCTCTCTCTCTCTCTCTCTCTCTCTCTCTCTCTCTCTCTCTCTTCTCTTCTCTCTCTCTTCTCTCTCTCTCCTCTCTCTTCCTCTCTCTCTCTCTCTCTCTCTCTCTCTCTCTCTCTCTCTCTCTCTCTCTCTCTCTCTCTCTCTCTCTCTCTCTCTCTCAGCATATCACTAGCTTGCTCATGACAGCCAATATGACAGCAAATATTCTTTCATAAGCTAAGAACAATACGGACAAAACTCTTCCTCTACACGCCTGAACACTTCGCCTCTAACAACAACAAATCACAAGTGAAGGAAGAAGACACTTGTAAAACAACTCCAAGATATGAGGAACATTTCAACAACAACATTTCCAAGGTCACACATAAACACTGGACTTTTTTTTTACTTATTACAAGAGAAAACAGGTGGAGCTTTTATGACTTTTATGCATAGGTGTATTCGAATGGCGGTTATTTTAATAGATATCCTCTTTCTTTTGCAATATAATGGTATTGGTGAGGGGAAAACTTTACATTAATAAAAATTATATAGCAGAATTTATATTAAAAGCTTTGTGAAAGTATTGATTCTCATTGCCCACAGTGAATGAATGCATCTATTAATCCAATATGTAACATGCAAATCCACTTAACTCCCTTGCTGATATCAGGTTCCATTGCTGATCGAGGCGGCACGTTGGATAAATTAATCAGGCAAGCCATGCGTTAAGGCTAAACTGATTGAGAAAGAGAGAAAAAAGTGTCAAATATCCCGATTATGTTTTACTGCCAAACAGCAGCGACACACGCCCTTCAGAGCGGCGTGTGTTGTGTCCGTTACGGACGACCAAACCAACCCAGCGGCAGCGAGGAAACCCACAACGGGCAACATGTTATGATGATGAAATAGTGTGAACAATTATACAAACAAATGTATAAGAGAACGGATGTAAATACAGTATATAAGTGTTTGTATAAACAAATACGAAATGATAAAGTTTGGAATTACCAGATATGAAACAGTTTGCCCCAAAGACTTAATATAAACAACATCTGGGTAATCTTTAGGCTCAGTAATTTTGAATATGACTACTGCATCTCTACTCTAAGTTGCCAACGTCACTTTGTCACAAGGACTTGTTTACTATCAGCAGGAGCACACAGGAGACCGCGTCACTTGGCCCGCTACTCTCTCCTTCGTGACGCCTTCCAGGAAGGCATCGCGGCCCTTCAAAAGAACCGTCAACTCAACCGACAGTTTGTTGCAGCCTGTATTGGTGCTACGGCGTCCTATTCTTTCTTTGCGTCCGCCACATGGCTGTCCCCTCAGAAACAATTAGATAAGAGGATCGAATTCCACGAAGCGAGCCTCGTGAACTCAAAGCCTTCGTGTTCAAGGAATAGACTGGTAAGAAAGGCCAAATGTAAGGCATAATTTCTATGTACTCGTATTTTTGCCACTTGGAATAATTTGCTTGTCGATCTCTTGTTTTGTAAAATCCTTTGTATTATTGATATGAAAACGAAAGTCAGTCCCTTACGCATATTCATGATACCTCAAACTATTGTTTTTTCTCTCTCGCCATGTTTTGACTTTTCACGGATTGTTAAAGTAGTCGTCCAGACCATTTCATCATTCCTGATTTAATGCAGTCAAATCATAGCCATTGACGAGTATATCAACAATACGTCGTCACTTTTTGTATCCAGTCAGCCGTTTTTAAATAATCCGCAATCAAAATCTGCAAATTCCCCGAGTTCTCAAAACGCACTCAAGATTTGCAGACGCTCAGGCTCAGGCTCCGTGACGTACCATCAGGAGGCTCATCTTCCCGCGCTGATCAGAGGCACGTAAACACAGAGATAAATATAATAGTACTTGAAGATATTGGGTGTTCTGATAGATTTTTTTGAATATGCCACATGCATGCATCCTTATGGGTGCAGCATGCTTCCTTCCCACACACACGCCTGCACACCGACACCCTTCACCACACACACGCCTGGGAAATACTTTGGAACTCATCTTCCGGCTTTGACTGAAATGAACTACCGCACTGTATTGTATGCTTATTATACTTCACATCTGTAAAGGTTCCAGCGTGCGCTCAGCCTTGGTTAACCCACACGACCGCTATGAAATATGAGTGCCTCAAAAATTCTAAGTCCAGTTAGGTTAGGTTAGGTATACTTTGTGGTTAAGGTTAGGTTAGGTTAGGTATACTTGTGGTTAAGGTTAGGTTAGGATACTTTGTGGTTAAGGTTAGGTTAGGTTAGGTATACTTTGTGGTTAAGTTAGGTTAGGTTAGGTATACTTTGTGGTTAAAAGGTTAGGTTAGGTTAGGTATACTTTGTGGTTAAGGTTAGGTTAGGTTAGGTATACTTGTGTTAAGGTAGGTAGTTAGTATCTTGTGTTAGGTTAGGTAGGCTAGGTTAGGTATACTTTGTGGTTAAGGTTAGGTTAGGCTAGGTATACTTTGTGGTTTAAGGTTAGGTTAGGTTAGGTATACTTTGTGGTTAAGGTTAGGTTAGGTTAGGTTAGGATACTTTGTGGTTAAGGTTAGGTTAGGTTAGTATACTTTGTGGTTAAGGTTAGGTTAGGTATACTTTGTGGTTAAGGTTAGGCTAGGTTAGGTTAGGTATACTTTGTGGTAAGGTTAGGTTAGGTATACTTTGTGGTTAGGGTTAGGTTAGGTTAGGTATACTTTGGGTTAAGGTTAGGTTAGGTTAGGTATACTTGTGGTAAGGTTAGCTTAGGTTAGGTATACTTTGTGGTTAAGGTTAGGTTAGGTTAGGTATACTTGTGGTTAAGGTTAGGTTAGGTTAGGTATACTTTGTGGTTAAGGTTAGGTTAGTTAGGTATACTTGTGGTTAAGGTTAGGTTAGGCTAGGTTTAGGTATACTTTGTGGTTAGGTTAGGTTAGGCTAGGTATACTTTGGGTTAAGGTTAGGTTAGGTTAGGTATACTTTGTGGTTAAGGTTAGGTTAGGTTAGATTTACATATAGTGACTTCATGATTTGTTGGGAGGCATAAATCACTATTTGCTTCCACCAAAACCCGTATTTCCGCCAGGTTCCCAGGCTTGTGGCTATAGGGGGAAGAAAAATAGATAGGGTTGAAGGAATTTGTCAAAGTTTTACCACGCCTGCACCACGCCTCTTCCACACAACGTTGCATTACACGCCCCTTCCCACACACACGCTGCGAAACACGGCTCCTTCCACACACACGCTGCAGGACACGCTTCCTTACCCACACCACGCCTGCACACCGACACCCTTCCACACAGACGCCTGCACACACACACGCCTGCACACAGCCTCCTTCCACACACCGTCTCCTTCCCACACACACGTTCCTTCCACACACAGTCTGCGCACACCGACACCTTCCCACACATCACGCCTCACACACGTTGCACACGACACCTTTTTAAACACGCCTACGTCCCACACACACGCTGCAACGCTCACCACGTGTGGTTGTGGTGTATGTGTGTGTGTAAGGTGCAGGAGGGTGTTGGTGCGCTATGCGTGTGTGCAGGCGTTCTGTGTGTGGAAGAGTGTCGGTCACAGCGATCAGATTCATGTCTGACACCGAAGTCAATTCGGTCCTCTAACATTTGCGATAGGTGTCAGACAGAGTGTCTCGGGCGTCACCTTTCTGAACGTCATCATAACAGTCAGCCCCTGTGAGGGAAGATTTTTTTTTTCGCGCGCTTTTTACAAAGTCGTGTGTTTACAAATAAGGCCTGAATCAATTATTTTGGTGGATTAGGGTTTTGAAGTACAGTCAACATAATAGGCAAAAAAAGGCGTCTGGACGACTACTTTAAAAGCCTTACCCTAGGATTTAAAATCCTAAAACAAAAGTGAAAGCTTTTTTCAAGGGAACAAAAATATTCCTAAGGCAATCGTTGAGCAGAAATTTCCATAGTTTTGTTTAGTTTTAAAGAGATAATTGATAGTCTAAGATGTCGAAAAATTATTGATATTCAGATGTGACTCACAAATTACGAATAAATTTGCTTCGGACAAGAAAGGGACGTTGAGCAACAATGTTGGAAAGACAAAATTATATATATACTGATAGAGAAAACATCTGACAGTTGTACAATGAAACGAAGTCTACAAAGTGGCACAAGAAGTAACTCGACGAGGATACTTGATGACCTGCCTCATCATGAGTATCAATATGGCGCTAATTCTAACAGTGGCTGGTTCAGGAAGCTGTGCTGCTTTATGAAGGAGTCCGTGACCAGACTCATAACTTCGGGTTTGCCTTCAACACTGCGAATCTAAGATCAATACAAGGCCATGAAGACAGCAGTTACAACAGACACCTTGTATCGATAAACATTCCTATTGGAGAAATGAAGAATATGTCAGTAACGTGCTATAAGAAAAAAAATGATAAATATAACAATTATTTTTTAATTTTTTCAAGATTTATGACCGACAACACCAGTAAACTATTCACACACGCGTTATGTACAGCTGTTCCGAAAAGATAATTCCACAGCCGGCACAGCGACCACTGGCCGTGGGATGAGGCGGGGAGCGGAGGGGGATCAATAACATTACCATAATGACGACACGTGACTGATACAACGCTGTGACGTTATACAGCGCTACACGGTCGGCACACCCTGCGTGATGCATCTAGCGTAAAAGGTGATTCAACTAACAGACAAACTCACACGGACATAAGTGATGTAGTGCATCTAGATAAATATATAGATGCATTCATAATACAATATCAATATATAACTACACTACACATATATATATATAATATATTAATATATATAATATCTATATATAATATATATATATATAATATATATATTATATATATAATAAATATATATATATATATATATATATATATATTATATACTAATATATAATATTTATATATATATATATATATATATATATAATATATAAATATATATATAATATTATACTATATATATATATATATATATATATATATATTATATTAATATATATATATATATATATATATATATATATATATATATATAATATATATATATATATATATATTATATATATATATATATATATATATATCGAGGCCAATAGGAGAGGGCAGTGAAATCAGACAGGACAGCCAGATAGAACGAGTCAGATCAGGCTTAGGTTTCCTCTTTGAAGGACCGTAATCCTCTTTCAATGGAACAGATCTAGAATTTGTCATAGACTACTGCGTGAATGTCACCGCGAGCTGTTGTTCTTATTTCCATTAAAAAATAATGTTCGCAAGATTCAAGCATTTAAAATAATTGTATAGGATAGATAATGCCGACTTTACAACATTGAAATAGAATCCACGCCAATTGTTTCCGTCACATCAGTTTATATTTTTTAGCAAAACATAAGAGAATAAATTAATTATGCGATGCAATATATTCGTCTGGTTAATAAAACCAAAGTTTTATTGTCAATATTATTACCAAAATATCTAGTCTTGCTGAAATTATTTGCTTGATTTTCCAATCATATAATGCAAATTGGAATAAAGAAAAAATGCATATATAAATTGTCTTCATCTTCATAAGTTTTCAGATCTTCTCACAGAGTAAATTAATAAATAAATTAAGATCGCATGAATAATGAGAAAAGTTGTGTTTCTGGAATAACACGATTGGCCATCAGACGGCAGCCTCGTGTAGGGATGAAGGGCGCGGCATCGGATTGGCCAGACCCGATGAGTGGCGTGCCGTCAAGGTCCATTTTATGTCAAGCTATTTTCTTATCAATGATGTAAAGTGTGGGATTATTTCTGAAAAGTCACTTGCTCATAACACCACATAGCGATATTACCGATAGCAAAGAGGGTTGCGGTAAAAAAAAAAAGTAACTTAATCCCGATAAATGGCAATTAAGGCATAATAGTTATAATACTTACACAATGCACTCAAATAATGCAGACATACCCGCTGATTAAAGTCAGTTAAGAGAAATTTTCGTTTGATCATCAGAAGTGTTCATAAGACGAATGCGCAATAAGCAAGTAATGCTGATGATATGATTTTGAGCTTTATATTAAGTAGCTTCGAACACAATAGTTTGGAAGTAATCAAATGACTCAACACAACCGTTGATCTGACCACATTTTGTACATGCCGTTCAGCAGTTTTCATCTTGCTTAAAAAAATATGAAACAAATTGAAATCGATACCAAGAAGGGCGATTTGAGTAATTCCTTATATATCTATCCGTCAAGAGGAAATTCTGAGAATACTAAACATTTTTTCTTGGAAAAATCAATGAATTCGTGAACATTTCACTTTTGAGATCCGACACAAACAATCATTCCAATGATATCACAGATGATAAAGAAAATAGAGTTTAAGAAGTCAGATGAGCGTTTTAAGACACATATGAAAGAATAATTTCATCTAGCGGAAGTGACCCGTATTGCGCATGATACTCTGGAAAACATGCCGCCTTGATATGGTCCAATCGACATTGTATATGAAACACCATGTTTATGACTCTCTCTCTCTCTCTCTCTCTCTCTCTCTCTCTCTCTCTCTCTCTCTCTCTCTCTCTCTCTCTCTCTCTCTCTCTCTCTCTCTCTCTCTCTCTCTCTCTCTCTCTCTCTCTCTCTCTCTCTCTCTCTCTCTCTCTCTCTCTCTCTCTCTCTCTCTCTCTCTCTCTCTCTCTCTCTCTTTCTAAGGCTCTTTTATTGTTATCTTATACTTTACCCGTTATATATATTATAATATATGACATGATACGCCGAAAGTCATCAAAGTTTTTTTTTTAGTACGAACATTTTTGTTCACTGTTGAAGAGGATAGATAAACATATCCCAATAACATTTCGGATTCCCTTCAACCATTCTTGAATGTTTGGTTTTGGTTTGGAAAGTTTTGGCCTGAAAAGGCGAGACCTTTGCTGTGCGAACAGACGGACGTTCGGTAATTATAGTGAGATGTTAGAGTAGTCAATCGATAGACCAACAAACCAGCAAAAGTTGTGGAAGCAATGAACGTAAATCCAAGAAAATGCTTTAATAAAAATATAATAAAATAGCATCGCACATGCCCGTACCTATTTATCATGTAAATCTTATTCCTTACATCCATGTTACACTGTATTCGTGCTACACAATAGTTATCTTGTACTTCATTGCCTCGTACTGAACCGTCTATATTTCTCTCTTGATTCCCTTTCTTTCTTTTTTAATTATTTCGGAGCGTATGGTGGTGGGCTGGGAAGAGCCTTGTATTATATTTGAAATTATTTCTCGTAAACTATAGCTGTATGTAGCTGCAGTCAACTTATAACCTCATCACAGGCCAACAGGCTTCCTCTTACCTGCACTTCCTATGTAAAAAAATATAAAAGATAAAAATATATAACTGAAAAAAATCCTATGTAATCCTATAACCACCCTTTCTCCCTGCCCTCCACCTCCATAAAACCGTCTGCGGCGGTCTTCTTCCCTGTTTACTGTCAACATTTCAACACTTTCTGTTCCTTCTTTAAAACTTCAACGCTTCCCAGCTCAGCGCTAAAGCCACCACACCTCCAAGCCACATCATTCTGCCTCCTTAGAATAAAACGGAGCACATGCGAGTATACATTACTTTTTTAAGTATATCTCACTTTATCCCAGCCAGAAAGCCTTTGTGTGTGTATGCGTTTGTGTGTTATTCACCATGATCTTGATTACGCACTGGACTCATGACTGACAGCTATCACCTTCCCGGTAAGGAGCTTACGGCTCATATAAGACCGATCTTTAGTTAAAGTTTGGACCACACACACCCCATCCCCTTGCTTAAAAGGGAGACAGTGACTGCAAATTTTTGTCTCAAGCCTCGAGTAAGACTTGACCTTATGCGTGACAATCGCCACGTCAGGAGTTTTATCACTGTGTGTGTGTGTGTGTGTGTGTGTGTGTGTGTGTGTGTGTGTGTGTGTGTGTGTGTGCGTGCGTGGTGGTGTGTGGTGCGTGCGGCTTGGTCGTGCGTGCTGGGGCTGGGGCTGTCTCTCCTGCGCATCGTGCCTCGTGTTTGTGTTATTAGTGTTTGTGGTGTTGGTGTTTTAAGTGTTCTGTGTGTTTTGTGTTCTTGTACTGACTATCTGTCAGTGCTAACCAACTCGTTCTATCACACATCCATGCAGGTAATTATCGTCTAACTATATAAGTGTCCTTTTCACAACCACACCATAGTATACCGTATAATTTTGTTTTTCGCGATGTGTACGATAGAGGCATGCATGAATGTTTTGCACGTGGAGAGGTGAACTACAGGCCGGCAACCCTTACTTAGCTTCCCTTTAGCCTCTCCTCGCCCTCACGATGTCAGTCATTACGCGGGCCGGGTGAGTCGTCTGGCCAAGCAGGTGAAGATATAATTGGGGTACAGAACACATTAGCAATTACCTGCCCTCAACATGGTAATTATAACAGGTTAATGAATCCCTCTGGAGAAGGGGTGTCATTCGGGCAGTCTGTGGATGATCTAAATCTTGATAATTGCACCGCCAGAACGAGGTTAATGAGGACTAAAACAATGTCTGGAGGTTTGTTCTTTGGGATTGTAATTACACGAGCTCAAGGATTATAATGAGGTTATTACGCAAGAGAGCACCTAATGGGATCTTGTTACTAGTGTTCGGTCACTGCGAGAGGGCGCGTGGGCCTTGGTGGGGAGCGAGTGAGGAGCCTTTCAGGTCATCAAGTCCGAACGTGTGGCGCTAAGAAGCCAGGCGCCGTGAAGCCATGGGAGCAGTGACACACACCCGCTAAGATGTATTCAGGTGCAGCAGCAATGGGAAGACCCGCTGAGGAGACGAGCGCGGCGACAACAACACGAGGCTGAGTACTGCACGTGTGGAAGATTGACACGGGGGGGAGAGAGGAGAGGGGAATGAACTACAAGAGTGAGAAAAACTGTAACTTTAATGTGTAAAAGATTTGGTACTAGTTTTAAGGTGGGAAGGAGATTGATCAGAAAAATCCTGCGACGAAAAATATGTATGAGACAAAAGTAAGCTACAGAGAATAAGGAGAAAAAAACCCTGCTGAGAAAAGGTAGAAAAAAATTAGAGGTTTCAAGGGGTCGTGAAGAACTACTGAGGAAAAAATGAAGCTACTGAGAGTGCTACAATAAGGGTACGAGATGAACACTAAGGGTGAAGAAGAGCTGCGAGAGATATAAGATAAGATACTTTGATTCTATCTAGACACTTTGCAAGTACCAACTACAAGGTTATTGACTATACAAAGCGCCACCACGCCAGGACGAACTTGGTGGGCTCGAACCGCTGACCGAATGCGCAGGGACGCTGCACACGCTAGCTCGCAGGTCTACCCAAGATTAATAGACTACAAGATTAATAGACTACTAAAAGTCTATAGATCTTGGCTCTACCAATCGAGCCACCCTGACGGGTAGTTGCGAGAGATGGACTTGTAGAGGTCGGAGAGGGTACTGAAGGAAGTGTGTATGGGTGTAAATATAAGGAGGTTGTAATAAGGAGTCAGGGCATGGACCAGCTGGACGAAGGTCAGAAGGGGCGTGAAGTGTACTGAAGAGAGTTACAAGTGAAGGAAAGAAGGGGAAAAACAAGAGAGGGTTTTTTGTGAGGAGGGAAAGTGGACTATACGGAGGTAGAGGCGGGGTGGGGGGGAAGAGGATAACGGAGTGGCTGTTCTTTTTTCTTTCGTTCTCTTTCTTCACTGTGCGTGTGTGTGTGGTTTTTTTTTTCTCTCTGCGAAGAAACTCTTAATATTGTCATTTCTTATGTTCTTATGTTCTTATGCCTTGCTAACTCTGTGCCGTGAGAAAAGAGAGAGAGAGAGAGAGAGAGAGAGAGAGAGAGAGAGAGAGAGAGAGAGAGAGAGAGAGAGAGAGAGAGAGAGAGAGAGAGAGAGAGAGAGAGAGAGAGAGAGAGAGAGAGAAGGAGAGAGAGAGAGAGAGAGAGAGAGGTTTCCTCTCCATAGCACACAACAAAGATACATAAAAGCACAGGTTGTATTAATTTCAAGACAAAGCATCTCCTTAGATATTGATTGCCTCTTCCCACACACACAAAGGTCAGCGACGGAGTTCCTCGAGTTTCTACTTCTAGGGGAAAGACATACAAGTGGGGAGACATATAATGAGGTACGTACGTTGAATATGCAGACTTTAACGATCACATGAGTATCACAGCTTATATGTGGATAAATTGTGCTTCGTGCGGGTAAAGAAGTAAGTGGGGAGATGCTAATGATCCTTCCTTCCTCCCTTCCTTACCCTCTCTCCTCCTCTAAGTTGGGCAGCGTTCTCGCATAATACTCTGCACATAATATTCTATAAGCTCCTGGGTCTTGAAGCGCCTCTATTGGCAACCAGTGCGTGTGGTGGGATAATATATTCTGCTTCATATTGCATCTCCACTTGGAATATCTTACCGCCATATATCTCCGGTACACGTTTCCGATAACTTAGGTGAGTGTAGGAGTGAATCATCTTCTCCTTCCCCTCTACCCCCTCGCCCTCCATTGACCCTCCTGCTGCTGTCATTGACCTGGCGCGGTCGTGACCTGGTGCAGAGGTTCATCACGGGCTGCTGTATCGCGCCTCTCCGCCAACCGTTTTGTGAGGGGGTGATTTTTATTTTTTACATCATAAAGGATTGGCCAAGGGCAAAAAAAAAGAAGTAACAAAAAACCCGCTTAACTGCCAGTCTCTATAAAGAAGACAGTAAAATAATATAAAAAGGGGGGGTGGGCCAATTTAGTTCGTGGGTGACCTTTATTAGCTGTGGTGATGGTTTGTGGTGACGACATGGAAATATATGAAGATTGAATACATTACTGAAGTCTTTAATTACCCCCAACCTCTACCTTGTTCATGAGGATCCTTTTAATGCCTCATAAACAAGAGAGTAATCCAATCCTTTGTTTCTGTAAATCAATATGCTTCCACTGACACAAATGCTGCGATAACACGATACCTCGCACACAGTCCTCTGATTACTGACACAATGACACGTCCACGCTCTAAAGTTTGGTGAAAAGAAAAGAAGGACAGTTAGATCCTCGGTAAGAAAAATCATACGAGTGTTGTTTTAATTCAGTTTCTCTGCTTAAGTTTCTGCGGCATTTCCAGCTGTACATCAAAGTTCCTTTTTTTGTGGAGGACCAACTTTCTTCCGGCATGTCTCACCATTTCTTCGTGGTTGAAATGTCTGAGATTACTGACAAAAGGTGTTATTTCAGTCCTTCTTCATCCTATCATACTGTCCAAGGTGATAATGTATGCAGCACGCACTATCATTGACCTTTAATATTCAGCTTCACATAATTCTTGTCTTTCAATTTCCTCTCTCCAGCTATCTGATTAGAGTCTGATATCAAATTATTCATCGTGTTGTGTCCTACGCCCTCTGTGGCCTTGTGTCTCGGAGGGCTTACGCCTCTCATTAGGCTACATCTAATTCAATGATTTTTAAAATGTCATGCATTCGGACATATATTCTTCCTGGTCAAAGTCCTTCCTTCACCAATGAACTACCAATAGTTGATGTTGCAAATTTACTTACATTCAACGTGTCGCAGAAGAATGATATCATTAAATTACTGTCTTATAATCGATTTAATTTCTTGTTTTCTATCATAGCTTCTCTTGAGTTTTCAATTATCCATCCTATAGTTACATAGTATAATTATAATGCATGGTACAAATCACAGCTGTACCAACTATACTTACCATCGAGTCTTACATAGTACCTGCAGTAACGCCGATGCCACAGCCCTATAGCTTTGACTTCATAATTGAATAAGGGAGTTATGATGTATTATTTTCTAAGTATCATAATAGAGTGGGAGCTGAAGAACTATGAAGTCTTTCCAGCTAGAGAGAAAGAGAGAGAGAGAAAAGAAGCTTCCCCTTCCATCTCGACAACACCTTCCAGGCAAGTATCTCAAGTTTATGTAATAATAAACAAACATTTACTTCAACCAACGCCGCTACTCCTAAGGCGTTTTCTGCGGGGGAGCAATGGAATTTTGCTTGCAAGCGAAACATTTTCGATTGCTCAAATTTTGCTTGCTGTTCAATCATCCAGGGAAGATGATTGCCCGACCCGCAAGAAATTTCTTGCGGCAGCAAGCGAAATGTTTGTTTGGGCACTGTCGCGTTCGGCTGACGTGGCGGTGGTTTGTGCTTCAATAAAATGTGACAGTAGTGTACTTTAGTTAAAATCAATCACTCCTTCTTATTTTAATATCTTATTCTATAATCTTGAATCAGGTAAGTGAGGTTGCGGCGTGTAATTAAGGATAAAATAACCGGCACATCTTTACATATTCCTATATATGCATTCAAACAGTCTTTACACACACAACATTGTGAACAGCCTCCGTCGGCCATCTTCCATCATCCTGTCCACTTGTGCATTCCTCTGTTCCAAGCTTCTGTGCTGCTTTATTGAGAATATGAGCGTCACTTTTAGGTAAGAACATAGAACTGATCCAGCATAAAATCACTCGAGAAACTTTGCTCCGCCGTCATGTTTTGCATGTTTGTTTACATCTCAGCCGCCGCCCTGCCATCTCAGGAGCAAGCGACGGAAACGTTTTCTGCTGGGAACAGCAAGAGGAAAGTGACCGCTTGCAAACGAAATCCCCCGCAGAAAAACGCCTCTAGACTTCTATATAGGAGCGTTTCAGTCTATTTTTCCAGGAATCTAAATCTCAGTGGGAATTCTGAATATCCTCTCTCCACAATCAAAACATACACACACATGCACCCACACACACACACACACACACACCACACACACACACACACGCACACAACACACACACACACCACACACACAACACACACACACACACACCACACACACACACACACAACACACACGTTTCATAATTAAGGATAAAAGCAATGGAGACCTAGAAAAGTGTCCAGCAGCCAGGGGGAGGAACCTTGGAATTTGTGGTGCATAATTGTTCTCTGCGGATTTGATCACTGAGTGTGCCATTAATAAGAATCCGTCGGGTGCAATTATGGCACCCTTGAACATTTTGAGAAATTCAAGATGGCGGCTAATATACATAATACACAACGTAATAATGGTTTTATTGATAACTTCCTTAATATTTGACTTACAACAGTCAGTTTGGTGTCTAACCATAGTTTTTTGTGGTCAAGGAATCCAACAATACCAATTAAATTACAATAGACACTTTTATTTATACGGTCTGAGAAATTGACGATCTGTTAAACAAATAATACATAAAAAAAAATAAGATAAACCATCCAATTAGACTGGGATAAGTACAATAACAATATTTCTGAATACCCAATCTAAGATGGCCGCAAAAATGGGTAGCGTATACATTAACATATTTACAGAGAATAATCAGCTTTATATCACAGAATTTCATGAATCCAAGGGATTAAGCTAATCTATTCCCACTAGAACATAAACAAAATGCACAAGTGTCTTAGAGACGAGATCTATTGCAGTAGCGTCCAATGAGGAAACTCATATAATCAAACACATCAGTCATCACTGTCATCCTCATCATTACTTTCATCTTCATCCGAGTCATTGGCATCCTCTATCCGTTGTTTCAGCAATGTCCAGCGATTCCGACATGTTCTTATTTCTGCTCGACAGCGACAAAAAGCAGAACAGGACATCTGACCAGCCACACATCCACACCTCTCAGTTGAGCATGTTGTTTCGCTTGAGCAGCCACATGGATCAGCTTCATAACAGCTGCTGGAGCAATTTCCGTTTGTGGTGGGAGGGTCACTGGCATTAATACACCGAAATCGTCATCAGATACCAGCCGTTCTCCAGAGGGTCCACATCTGGTGCCTCGCCAGTCAGTGCCGCCCTCCAAATGCATGTTTGAAAATGTGCCCTTTTCACGTCTCGACAAACGCTTCACTTGTAGGAGGAAGAGTCTTCAGTTGGTGAACTGACGCAGCACTTTTTCTGCCCATGCTGGAGATCTAATGTCTATATCGGATATCTGACATACTGTCGTTTGGTCCAACTTTTTCTCCATAGCATGCTGCAATAAATTGGGTTGCTTCTCGAATTATTGTCTCGTGTTGGGCTTCAGGTTGTCCTATGCTGTCCAGTTTATATCCTGCCTTTAGGACTTTTCCTGCTTTGATTTTTCCAATTCCAAATTAGCAACCAACTGTGTCGCATCCTGTCAACGCATGTGCTGCCAGCAGCTGTGGGACAATAGCCTGGTGTTTTATTACGGTGTCTCCAATGTTCACTGAAGTCCTTTCAAGAGAAGTCGGTTCATGACAAGGCATGCAGAGAGTTGACAGTAGTGGTAGTAATGTACAAGCAATACAAACACGTCTGTGTCATCTGATATTACTTTAATAGTCTCTCTGGTGTTAGAAACAAACTGGACAAACCTGGTGTGGAATGATGACGTCTGCTTCCTCATGGCTAGTTTGCAAATCTGATCTCTCCACTCGTACACCTTGCCAGACTTCACCAGGAGTATCAGCTTTCCCTGTGACAACAAGTCTGTTTGATAACCGGAGTCCTTGCGTTCTATCTAGAAGTTCCTTAGTGATCATCTCAATGAGCTGCTCCTTGTTGTGTGCCACATTGAAAAACAACGTCTCGGGAGGGAATTGGCGTTGTCAGCGTAAGACATGTTCCCTGCAATGCTGCACTCCAGCAGATTGTGCAGCCCTTGTGCTGCTATTGATGCTTTTCTTGTGATATTGTCAAACACTACAAATACGTTGCTCGAAAACGGTCATCTTGGAAAGCACATAATCTACAAAGACTTCACATAATCATTGACGACTCCCTTTATTGGCCAGTGAAATATCCACATTGCTGCACATCCATCTATATATATTGCATCTGTGTGGCTTGCGAATGTCTTGGAGGAATGTTCCACTTGGAGAGTCTTCTTGAGCGTAGCTTGGCTTTAGCATTCTCATTCAGGTTGGTCCTTTGTGCCATCAAAGAGCGACGTTGGAAGAGGTGCCAGCTCATATCCATGACTGAATTTACATCAATGTCTCGATACTGTATTAATATCATCAGCCTTGAGAAGATTAGTTCACAGTCCATCTGTCCCTTTTTATCAGTGATATGTGTTCTCTTTGCTTGATTTCCGACCATGGTTTTGACTCGGTTTACAATCGGCTTGTGGAATCCTTCTGGCCAACTTGATTCAAACGCTTGTCTTTGCTGGATTCCAATGGTCTGGGCATTTTCCACATACACTGTCTCTGGATTAATCCTTCCGGTTACAATGTTGACAAGTCCTGAGGATGTTCATCAGGCTTTAGTGGATGAATGCACAACTTCAGATTTTCACGCACAGCCGTCCTGTCTTTTCATCATAAACCCACAAAAAAGCCCCTAAGCTGTAGCAATTGTTATCAAACAATACCATTCTTATTTTATTGTCGATGAATAACATAACAGAAAATAATTGTTAGATAAAAATAATCTAAGCAGACTAAAAAAGTTTGACTAAATAATAGAGTAAAGTAGACTAAAATAAAGATTCCAAAATTTTTAATTCGCATTTCATACCAAATAGAAGCCCCTAAATAGAAAACTACATAAGATAACAAAATGAATAAAAACACCCCAGTGTAAGCTTTAAAAATTACCGTTGCATTGCACAGTATATCACTAAATATCAACACTAATTGATAGAAACAACAGACAAACAAACATTCAATACTAAACAAAATTGCCGCTGTTTTTTTGGGCTTACCCATGTCTACATTTATGACGCGGCAGCATGTAAATATGTATCAGTAAAAGGAAAAGGCAAAGTCAGCTCGTCGAAATCATTTTCACGCCAAATATTGTGACCTTTTGACCTCCTATGACCTATTGTTGCCGAAATTCATATATCATTAGTTTGAGATGATAAAGCTAATCAATACGAACATTTTGGTAGTAAAAACATTGTCAAAGGTCTGTAACATGTGTGATCTATGCCCGTTTATTATTACCCTACCTCAAATTTCAGTCCCAAACAGAGATTCCCATTCCTATCTTCAGTCGTCATTTTTGCAAAATGCTCAAGAATGCAAAAAGTTGCACTCGACAGATTCCAAAACTAAAGGTTTCAGGCTATCAAAATCCGCAAAGAACAATTATGCACCACAAATTCAAAGGTTCGGCCTAAATATGGGGTTTGGCCACCGGGACTAATGGGGAGATTGCCCTCGAGCCGAGGAGGCGCGTAACACTCTTGAAAGACGAACATTCACTCACAAGAAAAGATAAAACATACAAGGAAAATGCCAATCAGAGTGCAGCTTACCATAGACTGTTAGGGTGACGAGGGTGGAGCGGGTGGGCGACACTTCAAAGTCCACCCTGCACTTGTAGGTGGCTGTGTCGGAGCCCCGCGCCGGGTCCAGGGTGAGGCGCGCGCCGCTGGGGTCAGGCCTCAGGCGCGTCCTCAGGCCCAGGTCAGTCATCTCCTTGCGGCCTTCACCCTCCCGCAGGTCCAGGCTGTGGAGACACACAAGGACACCTCACTTGCCGCCCCAAGATATGGAGTTACAGTACTTATGTAGACCAAACACTGGGACTCTTACACACTCCTTTTTTTCTCTCCCTCTCTCACACACACAGAGAGAGAGAGAGAGAGAGAGAGAGAGAGAGAGAGAGAGAGAGGAGAGAGAGAGAGAGAGAGAGAGAGAGAGAGAGAGAGAGAGGAGAGAGAGAGCGAGAGCGAGAGAGCGAGGAGCGAGAGAGAGCGAGGAGCGAGAGCGAGAGCGAGAGCGAGAGCGAGAGCGAGAGAGAGAGAGAGGAGAGAGAGAGAGAGAGAGAGGGGAGAGAGGAGAGAGGAGAGAGAGAGAGAGAGAGAGAGAGAGAGAGAGAGAGAGAGGAGAGAGAGAGAGAGAGAGAGGAGAGAGAGAGAGAGAGAGAGAGAGAGAGAGAGAGAGAGAGAGAAGCACAATATTAATTTCTGCCGTCAAGTTCTCTGTGCACACACATCCAGAATGACATGGTAATGTAACGCTCACAGGGGAATCAGTGAGGACTCCGTTAAATGGATATAGCAAACCCTCAAACACTGCTCCTCGGCGGTCACGTGACTACCATTGTAAATCATGGACTCTATCGCATCCTATTGCGTGTGCAGCGCTACAAACATTTTCCTGGTGTTCCTGGCAGGTCAAGGTAGCCTGGCTTTTACGGTTTATTCACGTCATTGTGTCATCCCGCTCAGGGGGTGACACAGACAACCTTCATCGGTTATAAGGCGGGAACAACTGCCAAAAATGTAAATGGTGTTGATCCCGGGACGCATTGCATTTTCTTTACTTTCCCACAAAGAAGATTCTATTTATATGACTTATATCAAACGCTCACATCCTCTCCTATACCTGAACCCGTTCTCCGCTGCTCGTGTCCCATCTCACACCCGCCACATAATACAAACATGACACCTGTTTTTGTCAATTTTTGACGAATGTGTCGATTCCAAGATCAACTTGATTGTCTTCTTTCTTCGTCTTCTTCCTTCCCCCACTGCTTTTGCTTCTCTCTGGTCACTAAGGGTGCTTCTGATATCCGGTAATTGTATTTTGATCATATATTATATATCAGCAAGGATAACAACAAAAAACATCAATAATGATAATATGTTTGACTGTGTGTCCGTCCCCCACCCCCATATCTCTCTCTCTCTCTCTCTCTCTCTCTCTCTCTCTCTCTCTCTCTCTCTCTCTCTCTCTCTCTCTCTCTCTCTCTCTCTCTCTCTCTCTCTCTCTCTCTCTCTCTCTCTCTCTTTCTCTAAGTAACTACACTAAAACTAATTGATGACAAAACAAAACAGACATACACACACAAAAAAAGTATTTTTGTGGTGAAGAATTTGGTTTTCAAAAGTTGAGAAATGACCCGTCAAACTTGCTTCACGGGAAATGTAATTATCCGTGTGCGCCCGACACTTTTACGGCGGCAACTTGAGGGTCTGTTACATCTATCCATCTATCTGTTTATCTAACTTGAGGCGTCTGTTACATCTTTCCATCTATCTATCTATCTAACTTGAGGCGTCTGTTACATCTATCCATCTATCTATCCATTTAACTTGAGGCGTCTGTCACATATATCCATTTATCCATCTATCTAACTTGAGGCGTCTGTGACATCTATCAATCTATCTAACTTGAGGCGTCTGTTACATCTACCCATCTATCCATCTATCTAACATGATGCGTCTGTTACATCTATCCATCTATCTATCTATCTAACATGATGCGTATGTTACATCTATCCATCTATCTATCTATCTAACATGAGCGTCTGTTACATCTATCCATCCATCCATCTATCTAACATGATGCGTCTGTTACATCTATCCATCTATCTATCTATCTAACATGAGGCGTCTGCTACATTCATCCATCTATCTATCTATCTAACTGGAGGCGTCGGCTACATTCATCCATCTATCTATCTATCTAACTTGAGGCGTCTGCTACATCTATCCATCTATCTAACCATCTATTGATCTGGCTTCATATCATACATCCCATAGCCTGACAATTTCCTTAAAGATCTAAATCTCACTTCCTCACACATCGATCGGTCTCCCTCACTCACCCTTCACCCACTTTTAACCACTTTTCAAAGCTTCCTTCCCTCGCCCCGCACTCCTTAATCTCCGGTTCTTGGCATGACGAAGTAACTCACGTCGCGTCCAATCAAATTAGCGCGAGGGCGGCGGGTCACAAGCCAGGACAAGGGAGCTGTGAATACGGGGCACGCTTGTATTTAATTCCTGCACGCCTCCACCTGCTTGCCAATGATTGTATCTGACGTTAGCAAATACTACATTGTAACGTGATCTTTCTCAGTCTTAAATAGTCTTTTTTTCTCTTTTTAACTTCCTTGGGGGATGAAATTTTTGTTGTTGCTCTCTCTCTCTCTCTCTCTCTCTCTCTCTCTCTCTCTCTCTCTCTCTCTCTCTCTCTCTCTCTCTCTCTCTCTCTCTCTCTCTCTCTCTCTCTCTCTCTCTCTCTCTCTCTCTCTCTCTCTCTCTCTCTCTCTCTCTCTCTCTCTCTCTCTCTCTCTCTCTTGGCTTATTTTACTCAAGTAATTGCTAAACATTTCCCAGCGATCTTTCAGTATTCAAAGAGTTACATGTTGACTTCTTTTAAGCTCTTTTTGTTGCTGCTGCAGGAAGGGAACGAGTCCGTGAAGCTGCAACATAAGTCTCTGCACTCACTGCTTTAAGGTCATTGAGGCGAGATGAATATAAAAGTTTTTATCGACACTTTCCTGCGTCTCAGCTTGAATCACTATGCAGAGCAGCTACAGTCTCTTAAAAATGCTGATTGAAAAGATGTGTGTCGAGATTCAATATTTTTTTCGTCGCATTGAATATAAATTTCGATGACTAGAAAATTGGCATTGCAAGTTGTGGGTGAGGCGATATGCTTGGTGGCAGCGGCGCCTCACCTTTACCTGAGCGGCGCGGAGGAGCTTCACAGAGAGAGATAAGCCAGGTCACGCCAGGTAGCACTGCAGCAAGGCACACCCACACGCACCTTGCATTGCTTGACTTGGATATTTATAAGTCAAATTCTGGACATTATTAATTAAATCCTCTGCGTTAATGTACACAAAATTTACATACACACAATATATATATATATTTGCGAAAACCTTAAAGACTTGTTATTCTCCTCCTCCTCCTCCTCCTCCTCCCTCTTGATCAATCTGGCGCCTCCCACCGTCTCCAGTCTCGTTCATTCACACATTCTGCGAGGAAACACACACCTGACAACGCTCCACTTCCTCCTGAGCCATCTGTCTCGTGTCGGCGTGTGGCAGGCTATCTGTATGACTCGCCTGCCTCCCTGCCTGCCTGCCTGCCTGACGCCCCCTCACACCTATCACACTCCTCACCCATCAACTCACCCATCACACCCACTCCTCTCACCCTTCCCTTCACCCACGCACCCTCATCCCTGTCGAACTTTTACCTTCCTTCCACCTCAATGCCTCAAACCAATCTGTGCCTCACTGCCGTCGTCACCAGCATGTGAACTAAACTAAAGGTAGGTTATAGACAGCTTACTATTTGCAATAGATGTGGCAACTATATAAGATGATGTGCGTGGTCCCTTGGGTACCGGCTCTTGTTTAACACCCATGCATGAATGGAGCTTATTCCCTACACTTAACGCGGGTACACGAAGCTTGGCCGCTATGTCCACCGCCCCAATAACGCGAGTGTTGGTAATAATGCCTTCTGGAGGTCAATGACTCACGGCGCATGACTTAAGGACGAACGGTTTTTAATGCGGCATTAAAACAGAAAATTGGAGCAAACAAAAGCTATTTGAGCAGCTCGATTGTTTCTCTCATATTTCCCCTTGTGGAATGGCGCAGTGAAGCAGACTCATGACAAGAAGCATGACCAATTGACCATGTCTACAGCTTTGAAGGAGCAGGATTGGTGTACGTTTAGATATGCAGGATTTGCTATTCCTCGACTTTTATATTCTTAACTGACGAGGTACTTGAGGAAACAACAGCAAACATAAAGACTTGACTAGTGGTGCCCCTGATAAAGGAAAAAATATATTAGCTTTGATTTTTCAAGCACTTGATCATTTCCAACTTTTCCCGAAATTTACTGAGTCCGTTTGCTCTGGTACTTATCTGGGAGTCTTGAATGTCATATTCTAATCTCGGGGATTTCCATCGTTACTGAAATACTTCAATAGTATGCTGATAATGAGACCATTAAACTATTTTTAACTGGCAACGGCTCACGAACGAGAAGCAATAAAACACCGATCGATGCATCGAAGAAAAAAAAGTTGCATCAGCGATAGTGGTGCAGTGCAAGGCGGATGACACATTAAAACTTAATTATACTGAAGTTATCGATACGAGGTGCGAATCCGGTGTGAGCAATCAAAAATTCATTATTGTTTTGCACGCTTTTACTTGAATGTTGAGGACAAAAAACAAGGAAATATAGATTCACGATGAATATAATGCCCAATAACAAAGAAAACTAAATGTATAATCCATAGCTCTACCAGTTAATGATTTCCTGTAGAGACCACCTCAAGCGACCTCAAAAGTGTGTGTGTATGGGGTGGGTGGGCTCCGGTATTAGAGATTAATTCTTAAAGGCGCACGCCATGGGGAAATAGTTAAATGAATAAGCAAATAATGAAGGATGAAACTACGAGAAATGACTAATGCATCAATTATTCATCCTGTCCCAGACTAATGTGTCATATCATGGCGCTGAGACTCTCATCTGTGTCCCTCCCAGTGTCGAGGCAGAGGATCTCATCATAAATTTTTACATATTCCTGCTAACAAACAAACTGAACCTGTCACATAACCTCCTTGGCGGAAGTAACAAGGAGAGGCGTGAACAGGTGTCGAACAAGGGTCATTACAATCGTTACGCCACGCCCACATCATCATGAGGCTTCGTTCTCTGCTTGATCTCCTTAAACTTCAAATCCCCGACAGGCACTGTATGGATGGATGGAGGAAACAGGCAGGCTTGCCGTGCCCTTAGACATGCGCTCAACATCACCCTTCCAGGAACTCTTGGCGTGTTGGACTAAAGGCATGCGATTCACGTGCCGTGCTTGACGCCAGCACGTGTTCGGGGCAGGTCTGGCAGTAGTGCAAAGGTTGCCACGATTCTTGTTAGCAATGGCAGGTTGTGAAAGGATTCTTTTTATTATCATCGATTTATGTATTTTTCTCACCTACACCTTCCTTTATGTTATGTGAAAGTGATAATAATCCTTTACCACCAACACACTCCTTGCCTCGACCACCAACATCACCACCTCAACAATAGGACGGAGTGATAGAAACATGTGTGTATATATATATAGGCAAGGTAGCGAGGGGGTGACGCACCGTGATGGACACGTTAAGTTCTTGCTTCAGGAAAGAGTGACACTGTTGTGGAGGCGATAGGGGTGGATGGGTAAAGGTATATGAACAATGGATATACATACATACATACATACATGAATACCTACACATAAATATAGATAGGTATATACATAAATAGATCGGCAAATAGAGACAGAAAGAAACATAATAACTTACAATTTAGAATATTAGAATATAGGTAAACATATATATATATATATATATATATATAGTATATATATATATATATATATATTTTATATAATTTTATATATATTATATATATATATATTGATAAGTACTTAAACAGAGAGAGAGAGAGAGAGAGAGAGAGAGAGAGAGAGAGAGAAGAGGAGAGAGAGAGGAGAGGGAAGAGAGAGAGAGAGGGGAGGGGGGGGGAGAGTGCTACGGGCGCCCTCAAAAAACTTGTGGCGAGTGGCGAACACGCGAGGCCGCCACGCCTCAACTTTTTCGCACCCTAGTGGAGTTGACCGCCGCCACTCCTCATAATGTGCCTGCTCCACCCATCTCCCCACCATCAATGGGGCCTGAGTCAATCCCCGTCCAATCATTAGTGCGGGCTGAGTATACACTCTTCCCGTCATCAAAGTGGCTTGAGCTGGTTCCCTTGCAATCAACAGAACTACATGAGCTAACACCTTTCCAATCATCAGAGTGGCCTGATTATATGACTCTTCCAATCATCAGAGTTGCCTGAGCCAACACCCTACCAATCATCAGAGTGGCCTGATTATACACTCTTCCCGCCATTTGAGTTTCCCGAGCCAACACCCTTCCAAATTTTCAGAGTGGCCTGATTATACACTCTTCCCGCCATTAGAGTTGCCTGAGCCAACACCCTTCCAATTATCAGAGTGGCCTGATTATACACTCTTCCCGCCATTAGAGTTGCCTGAGCCAACACCCTTCCAATCATCAGAGTGGCCTGATTATACACTCTTCCCGCCATTAGAGTTGCCTGAGCCAACACCCTTCCAATTATCAGAGTGGCCTGATTATACACTCTTCCCGCCATTAGAGTTGCCTGAGCCAACACCCTTCCAATCATCAGAGTGGCCTGATTATACACTCTTCCCGCCATTAGAGTTGCCTGAGCCAACACCCTTCCAATCATCAGGATGGCGTAAGTCTACTACACTCATCCCCGCATTAAAGTGGACTGAGCCAACACCCTTCCAATCATCAGGATGGCGTAAGTCTACTACCGTGGCCTCGCTACTACACTCATCCCGCATTAAAGTGGACTGAGCCAACACCATTCCAAACATCAAAGTGGCCTGAGCTAACACCTTTCCAATCATCAGAGTGGCCTGAGCCAACATCCTTCCAATCATCCGAGTGGCTTGAGTCAACACCTTTCCAATCATCAGAGTGGCCTGATTATACACTCTTCCCGCCATTAGAGCTGCCTGAGCCAACACCCTTCCAATCATCAGAGTGACCTGATAATACACTATTCCCAATATCAGAGTGGCCTGAGCCAACATTTCCGATCATCAGATTGGCCTGACCCAACACCCTTCCAATATTTATGCAATCTAATATTTCTGTAGTTACCTATGTTTTTTAATGATTTTTGTCCCTATTAGTACCTGTAGTAGTAGCGGCAGTAGACGTATGGTTGTAGCCACATGTGATTGTAAGAATGCCTCAAGGATTGCCACACGACGAAACAGGTCATGAAAGTCAGGATTTCAGCTTTTATAGTTGAATGAGTCATTGCGGCAAAAAGACAAAATAATCATACAATTCTACATAAACTGAGCTCCTTGTAACATTAACATTACGGGAGACTGCGTGATACTGTCTTTCATGACGCAAAAAAAAAGTTGTTTTCCGCACCTTCCCTCAGTCCACTCCTGCCGCCGTGCTGTACATGAACACGGCAACCATGACGGCGGTGCGTTCCGTGGTGAGCCGCGGAATTACAGCTTGTAGACACATTACGTGAGAATAGAGAGAAAAAGGTAAAGTTTGGGCACGCATTGGTAATGGTGGTAGTATAATGCTGCTACTACTACTACTGCCAACAGTATTATCTTTTTTTGTGTGTGTATGCATTTACCTAGTTGTATTTACCTAGTGTGTGTGTGTGTGTGTGTGTGTGTGTGTGTGTGTGTGTGTGTGTGTGTGTGTGTGTGTGTGTGTGTGTGTGTGTGTGTGTGTGTGTGTGTGTGTGTGTGTGTGTGTGTGTGGAGGATACTTTGGAGGATCTTTTTGCAAACTTTACAAATTATGTAATATGTGGTATAATTTTTGATGTGCTAAAGGTATATAAATGAGGAATAATTGTTAATGGTTAACACAACTTGATGTATAGATTATGCATGTAAGTTAAGTATTTATAGGTATTAGAGGGTATGCGTTTTCTTTACTTAAGTTTGTGTTTTTTGTTGTTTTTTGCTAAGGAGTAATTTTGCTGCAATGTATTAATTTAAATAATGACTATTAATATTTGTGGACTACATGTGTTTTACTTGCTGTGGAAATTTTGTATTTTCATTACTTATGAATATGTTTTGTGTTATAAAACTGTAGTCAATAAATCTATCTATCTATCTATCTATCTATCTATCTATCTATCTATGTGAGTGTGTGTGTCTGTGTGTGTGTGTGTGTGTGTGTGTGTGTGTGTGTGTGTGTCTGTGTGTGTGTGTGTGTGTGTGTGTGTGTGTGTGTGTGTGTGTGTGTGTGTGTGTGTGTGTATGTGTGTGTGTGTGTGTGTGTGTGTGTGTGTGTGTGTGTGTGTGTGTGTGTGTGTGTGTGTGTGTGTGTGTATGTGAGTGTGTGTCTGTGTGTGTGTGTGTGGTGCGTGTGTGTGTGTGTGTGTGTGTGTGTGTGTGTGTGTGTGCGTGTGAATATAAAGAAATATAGTCGGAACAACCCGGATAAATAAAGCATTACAACAATGTCTCGGGGATAAAATATTGTTTTAAAGGAAGATTAGACAGCGTCATGGCTGGGGATGACAGGTGGTGGTGGATACGGCGATGCCCGGTAAAGGCAACACGGTATTTTGCAGACTTCCTATGTTATTATGTTATGTTTGTTTATTCGGTACCCTATACAAGCTTGAAATGCACATTATCATAAAATTATGATTGTTACATTTATACAATAAGAAATATAGGGTACAGAGATAAAATTTAACTGTAAATAAATACGATATAAAAAGTTACACAATCTACAATAGTTTCAGAAAATTCATTCCGTGATTTGTAAATGAACGTAGATGGCAATATCCTCACTCTTGAAACAACTTTACTAACAAACAGATTAATATATCTCCCCCACACATCAGTTGGTGGATCGGCTGCAACAACAACAATCGCAGCAGAAACTTTGCTACGTCTACGGTGGGGCTTCCTATAAATGTATATTTTCTATTTATTTTCTACCTAAACGTCTCAGAGCATACCGCGAGACGCTTGCCTACTTAAAAGTCGAGTTATTTGGTGGAACCAAATAGGTGGAAAGCGAATTAACGACCCTATAGAGAAGTTCACAACGAAACCAACTTATCTGACATTAACACTCACCAAGACCAGCAAAACCAAAACCAAAACATGAGACCGATCCACCTAATGATGCAAAACACAGACACGTCACACAAACATTTCCGGTTTCACACGTGATACGAGTATCAAGTCCAAATTGTCACCCGAGCATCGACTTTACAACGAGTTTACAAATACCTCGTTGGAAATTCAAAGCAGGCCTTGCACTCTAAACGCAGAATGCACTCCAAATGCTGGTTTTTATTTGTCCCTGACCATGATGATTAATTACTCAAACAACTTGCAAATGTGCTTGATTTTTCATACTTTTTGGGGAATTTGTGCAGGTTTGTTCTTGATGAGTGACAGTTTGTTTGATTCGCCTGACTATCATCCAGTGCCAGATATATAGAGGAAAGATATATAGAGGACAGAAGAGAAAAGAGTACGAGGGATGAAGAGAAAAACAAACAGAAAAGGGAAAGGAAAAAAGGTATTATTACAACATGAAAACGAAAAATAAAGTCACACTAAAAAAAGAATAAGGACGCACGCACGCACGCACGCTCGCACGCACGCACGCACGCACGCAGGCAGGCAGGCAGGCAGGCAGGCAGGCAGGCAGGCAGGCAGGCAGGCAGGCAGGCAGGCAGGCAGGCAGGCAGGCAGGCAGGCAGGCAGGCAGGCAGGCAGGCAGGCAGGCAGGCAGGCAGGCAGGCAGGCAGGCAGGCAGGCAGGCAGGCAGGCAGGCAGGCAGGCAGGCAGGCAGGCAGGCAGGCAGGCACACACACACGCCACACACGCACACACACACACACACACACACTCTCTCTCTCTCTCTCTCTCTCTCTCTCTCTCTCTCTCTCTCTCTCTCTCTCTCTCTCTCTCTCTCTCTCTCTCTCTCTCTCTCTCTCTCTCTCTCTCTCTCTCGCCTGGAAACATCAGAAAGTAAAGTAAAGAAAAGCACAAGAAAAGAAGAGCGTGAAAAATAACATTTTCCTCATATTATTATTATTATCATCGTTATTATTGCTATTATTATTTTTATCATTATTTTTGTTTTTTATTATTATGCCCAGCACAATTATTGTTATTTACTATTTCGTAAACTATTTTCAATATTTGGCACAGCAAGAATTCTGCTTTCGTCGACATGCATTGCTCATAACTTGCATGGAATGTCTTGCAATAAATTCCTTCGCATCGCTGCCCCATAAAATCATCCTGTGCGTGATTGGGTGAGCCGAGATTGCATTAGCGTCTGCCAGCAAGGCGACGGCCAGCATCCGACTTGTGCGAATGCGTGCGTGGCTTCAAGGAAATCTTGGATCCAATCAGCGGGTTGCGCATCCTTGGTTTCAATTCGACGAATTGATTGCCGCATAACCCTCAAGTGTGATCCCAGATGGCGTAATCCTGACGCCGAGGCCCGAGCCGCAGCAAGGTTAATCCTGCGTTCGGAATCTGGGCCTTATTAGCGGGACCTTTAATGTCACCTGGGCCTTATTGGCGGGACTTTTAACGTCTCGTCAAGTTCTGCAATACTACACTCGTTTAGGTGGAGTGAAAGAGTCATGGTGATGGGACAACGCTTTCCTAACACACACAACACGTTCAGAGTGAGTCATGTCGCCCACGCATAATATTTACACACACTAAAGGAGAATACAAATATTTCATGGCGTAAACTAAATGAGAAAAAAATAAAAAATACATATCCGTCAGCAGTAGAGTGAAGGCGCGGCGCGTGGAGGACTGGCAGCCCCAATGCCCGTCGCGATAATTCTTGACTGACAAAGCGCTGCCAGGGCCGGACCGCGAAATTTTTTTCCCTAACGGGTTTGCATAGGTTGGCGGCCCTCTACGCATGGTTGTAGCTCCGCAACTAACAACAGGATTTTCTTGAAAATAACTTCATTGTGATTGTCACACAAAGTTACCATTGGAAAAGTGAACCTGAATCTAACCTAACCTAACCTTAACCGAAAATTTGCGAACCTGTTTGGGAAACAAAAATTCGCGGCCGGGGCCGAGGGCTGGCGAGGCTGGGCGGGAAGGGATGGTTCGCAGCGCTGGATACACACTGCTGTGATAATTGCACAAGCCCACACGCCATATGGACACCAAAATGTAATCCCTTTCCTCATCACAGGAAAAAGGGGGTTGGGGGTGATACCTGAACTCACACACTCCTGAGAGCTGAGGGTCTCATGCCATGCCGCTGTTGCATAAAATAGGTAACGCCTCGAAATACGTAGCGCCTTACCTCACACCCCCGCCTGTCAACTCTTCCCTTGTCTATTTCACCTGGGATGCTACAAGATTTTCATTAATTATGGTCTGTGTGAGTGAGGGCGTCAGCTGATGGTTGTGTGACAGTGTTATGGCAATCTCTACTCTCCTGTCTCCTCCAGTACCTCCAGCAACCACAGTACCACACACGTTTTGGATGATCACTTATAAAGGAGTATTTTGTGGTAAATAAGTAAGGAACGGCGGGTGCGTGAGGTAAGGCGCTACTTATTTCGAGGCATTACCTATTTTATGCAACACCGCCTCCGACTTTGGTCCCTCACACACACTGGATGCCACGTACACCCCCTCGTTCCCTCCTCCAGGGTGCCCCGAGTACCGCCTCAAGCCCCCATGAGGCGCTGGCCAGGTGGAGGCAGCTTGCGGGCAGCCTTCCTTAAAGGTGCAGAAACAGGATCACGGGGACTGGCGGCCACTCCTTCTCATGACCAAACACCATGCAGGTGTGTAGCGCTGGTACGCGGGGAAATCACTTGCAAGGATTTTTTTTTTGTTCAGCTAAGAGTAATCGAAGCTGCTAGTAAAAAAAACAGGGCCAAAGAGGTCCAGCACGACGCTATTCCACGACCACCTGAAGCTGCATTCACACACAGGCGAGGAAAGGCAGCGGGTATTATTCATGGCCCGGCAGCTAATAGGCCTTTAGACGCAGAGGCCAGAGGTCCCATGTACTGATATGTTTACATTTTTTCCGTTTTCCCGTGCGGGCAACATGGGTGACTATTCATTTTTTCGTAAATAGTTTTTTTCGTTTACTCCACATAAGAGCCCCTCTCAGTAATGAAGTTACTTTCATAGCATCATGAATTACTCACATACATATCACATACACTTCAATCTCCATGTTAATCACAATCTTGGTATATATGAATGAATATCTGTAGTACTTGTATATGTCTTATACATGATTAATATGAACGTGATAAATATGAGGTACATCAGTATTGTTGTTCAAGTGAAGTATGACTGTAAGAAAGTTACGGATCCAAGTGGCATAGCATATGTATATAGAAATCTTCGAAAACTGTTTCAGGAAGATACGCTGCCAGACGTACGATCGCACGGGAGGCTGACAAGGGAGGGAGGGGGTGCTTGGGATTAAACCCACGTGTGATAGTCGATAGAAAGTGTCGTACCTCAGGCATCAACACACTGCTGTACACATGAATGTTTCTTATATACTTTGCTGGTATTCGTCAGTTGCATTTATATATATATGTATACATCAAGAAAGTTCTCTCTGTGTAGGAAAAGTTGTATATATCAAGCCCTTCATACTATAATAATAGGAATAGTGGGCGCGCAGTGAATAATTTGACAAATGCTTATTCGACGATTAATATGTCCCATTTTCATTAAAAACATGCGATAAAATTATCTGCATATATTAATGTAACGAAACAGCAACAGAAAAGGTCTTATAGTAAAGCCCGCAATAGTACTTTTTTCCAATGAAAAAATAGAAATACTGGCGTTGTGTAGCAAACCCAGCTTTCAATGTCTATTCACCTATTCAGGGACACTGGCTCTCACGGCGATGCGGCGATCACTAACACAATGAACTCGGGCTGGACGCGGCAAGGCTTGAAGTGACATGAGATTGAGGCAGGAATACCAGCGGATGGAATATGTCCAGCCAAAGACTACTGTATGTGCATACAGTAGTCTTTGGTCCAGCCTTTTCTCCGATGACGTAGAAGAAAGCAGTGTTACTTCTATCTCTGTGTTGCGAGGCTATTTTCTGTGTTATCAATGTTACCTCAGAGAGAAAGGTGCGTGCGTGCGTGCGTAGTGGAGTGTATCAGCCACTGTCGATCGTCGCCAGAATCCTGTGGCATTGCCGAGTACTCTTTGGTTATGGAATTACGGTGCATCTTTTTGGAGAACGGTTTATTTTCTTCCACTACAAAAATTTACGCATAATTTCCTAAGTTGATAAAAAGCATTTGGTATTACCCTCACGACAAAAAATGTTACAAATGAACACTTATTTTGTCTGCATATATCTGCAAATTATTGAATATTCATTGAAATTTTCAAATAGTTTGAAATATATTTCATTCCCATTTCGTCTTATTCTTAAATTTTGAAAACAGCGAAAACTTAACCAGAGACAAGCTGAACTTGCGTTACTTCACGGTGCAGAGGCAACCATGTCACCTTTTACGGCGGGCATCTAACGAGCGAGTGTTCTTCAATGGGCACACACGTGGGCCTGTGGTGCCGCGCCTCTGTGGTGGTCGCTGTGTGTCAGTGCCATGACGTAACCACGCCACCATACCGAGCACCTCCCGCACCTCAGGCCAACCCCTCCCACACCTCAGGCCAACCCCTCCCACACCTCAGGCCAACCCCTCCCAC
Source organism: Chionoecetes opilio (assembly GCA_016584305.1). Lineage (NCBI taxonomy): Eukaryota > Metazoa > Arthropoda > Malacostraca > Decapoda > Majidae > Chionoecetes > Chionoecetes opilio. Next base: position 139,530 of record JACEEZ010024823.1, on the reverse strand, counting down.
ACCTCAGGCCAACCCCTCCCACACCTCAGGCCAACCCCTCCCACACCTCAGGCCAACCCCTCCCACACCTCAGGCCAACCCCTCCCACACCTCAGGCCAACCCCTCCCGCACCTCAGGCCAACCCTCCCACACTTAATGCTTTTGTCGTGAAAAAATGAGTGAGGGAAGTCGCGTAGGAGCAGTGCTTTTTGAAATTCATTACAAAAGTGAATGGTGAAGAATTAATGCATGGAGTGGAGGATCCCGCGGCTTAGTGAGGATTCACGACCACGCGACAACCTTGAGTTTTGCTTCGCTCTGCCTCTTCCCTCCACACTTCCTCTCCGCCCAGTTTTTTCTGCCCACCGTGTTGAGCTGTGCTTTCCTCGGCCTTTCATCTCATCCTCTCTAATCCTCAGATTTATTTCCTCTTCGCTTGTTCACAGGCTGTGTTTAGGCTCCTCACCCCCACAGCCGCTGCCGCGCTTCTGTCTCTTTGTTCTTACTGATAGCAATTTGCACCTTTTCCGCACATGAGGGTGGTGCTCCCAAAGTACATAACCGTACACGTACACAACCGTACACGTACGTACACGTACGTACACGCACACACGGACACGCACACACCCACGAACATAAAGACAGACAAAAAATGTGGATCCGCAGAAATCGTTTCTCCTCCCGATTAAAAAGTTATTTACCGAGTCATACCTTGAGCGTATCTACCAATTTTGAAAGTGTGTGCTGAGTGCTCCATGGCTATAGTTTATTCTCCGACACGTCCCGAATAACACCATCTGGCCAATACACGGCCGGCCGCTGCCAGGATGATTAGACCCAGCTGAAGATAGTCGTATTCACCCTTTGCCTTCTTCTCATCTTCCTCCTCCCTCCTATCATAACCCTTTCTCTTCTCCCTTCTACCTCTTCGTCCTCATGAATCCCCTTCTCATTTGCTCTCCCACCACCGCGATCAAGGTATCAAATGTGTATACAAAGAGCACGCCGCAGGCACTGCAGACAACACACTGTACACACAACATGTTATAGTATATCGTTTGCCTCACGACTGACAACAAGCAACATCAAAGAGGGATAGGATAAGCTTATACTTCCAGCAAACATGGGGAGGCGGTAGCGGAGCGGTTAGAGTCTCCGACTGGCGTTCTCGGTGACCCGAGTTCGATCCCCGAAGAAACCCGAAACCTTTCTGCACCGTCGAGTGGCCTAAGAACACCCACATGCCCTGCCTATCAACTCTACCTTCGACTGCGAGTGCATCGGAGGACACAGGGGGGGCGGCATGAGCCTCACAGGCGTCACTATAAGAATCCTGCCTGCGCCACCAACGGGCGAGGACCAACCATCAGAACCCTCAAGTGAACCTCCAGAGCCTACCATCCGAGCCCTTGGTCACCACAGCCTACAGGCGCTATAAGCACAGATGTAAAAAAACCAAAAAAAAAACCATAGCTTAGAAATCTCTCTCTCTCTCTCTCTCTGAGTAGTGATATATCACTACTATGTAACTTGCTTTTTCTTTGTTTTTTTTCTTGTTTTTTTCTTTAATTATTTTCTAAATATATTTCTAAATAATTATTATTTGCACATAAACAAATTGCCCATTTGTAAGTATTCATTATAGGATCACACCTTGAGTTTACTTATGTATATTTTGTTTACTGTATAAACTAATGTGTTGGTCATATATGGGAATTTAGATTTATGTTTATTTATATAAATTATTTAGGACTATAAAATATGACGTCTTAAGGTTTAAAATATATACTAGCACATGTCTGTACAAGAACCTCGGTTCAACGGACCTGGTCCTCAGATATACTGTATGTACTGTAAATATATTTGTTTAACAATTGTAACAAGAGGTCAATAAATATATCAATATCAATATCTCTCTCTCTCTCATTGCTTCCATTTCTACCACTAATATCGCAGAGAGGACGCCGGACAGTGATTTATTGAGCGTCTAATATTTACCGCAGAAAAAGACCAGTACGTTGGAATATGAGAGTACCCGAAAGCATGAAGGTTAAAGGTGCCTCGTGGAAGGGTTGTGAAGGGATCGGCTAACTCGAGGAAGGAAGAGAGAGGAAGGGAGGAGGCAGGAAGGGTGTAATCAGGGTTCGTGTTGTTTGGGAAGGAAAAGTCTGCTCGAGCTCCAGGCCATTTTTTTCCCTTTTTTTGAGCAAGACGTGTTATGATATTTCTGGGTCATTTATTATACCTGAGAGTGCCGTCATCTTGTCTGATATTACGTGCTCTCAGGGCGGCAAGGACATGTATAATAATTTTTCTTCTATTCATTGTATTTTCTTGGTGTGTGTGTGTGTGTGTGTGTGTGGTGTGTGTGGTGTGTGTGTGTGTGTGTGTGTGTGTGTGTGTGTGGTGTGTGTGTGTGTGTGTGTGTGTGTGTGTGTGTGGTGTGTGGTGTGTGTGTGTGTGTGTGTGTGGTGTGTGTGTGTGTGTGTGCGTGGTGTGTGTGTGTGTGTGTGTGTGTGTGTGTGTGTGTGTGTGTGTGTGTGTGTGTGTGTGTGTGTACACTGCACACACACACACACACACAATAAAAAAATGCAACAGCAACACACAGCTAGAAAACGATTACATTACAAAAATACACAAGAACAGAACGCATAACAAGAAACCACACACAAAAAATCAACAGGTGAATCTAGACACAAAAATAATTGGTGAAAGAGAGAGAGAGTGAGAGAGAGAGAGAGAGAGAGAGAGAGAGAGAGAGAGAGAGAGAGAGAGAGAGAGAGAGAGAGAGAGAGAGAGAGAGAGAGAGAGAGAGAGAGAGAGAGAGAGAGAGAGAGAGAGAGAGAGAGAGAGAGAGAGAGAGAGAGAGAGAGAGAGAGAACTATCTTTAATCTAACACACTCAACACGAAGAAGCATGACACTGTTAATTAAAGACTTCCAATCGACAATACGGTAAGTATAACGAAGTACAAACAGTTATTAGCAACATAAAAGATAAAAATTAAAAGGGAAATAAAATGATATCTTGAATCAGGTTTTGTTATCACGTAGTCTCCTTATGAACAGGTCGGCGGTATCGGTATCATAAAGTATTTGATGAAGAAGCTCGTCTGGTGAAGATTTGAAAGTTAAGTATATTACCTCATGAGAGATAATTTCTGTCTGGCCAGGTACCCGGACAGTTTGCCTATATATACGGACAATGTGCCTACGGACATTATGCCTACCGGACATTATGCCTACTGGACATTATGCCTAACAACGAACGATGCCCAGCGAACAACTGTTTCATAAACTAATGAGGGTATTTTTGAACAATCGTTATCAACCTAATTTCACTTCAAGCGCTTGCATTTGTTTCTCTACAAGATGTTAGCGACACGTTTGAACGATTTATTCTGCACTGGACGAGGAAACGGACGAGATCCTGGGAGACTTTCTAACCTATTTTGAGGCTACGTGGATTGGAAATGTGCAGCGAGGACGAAAAAGACGGCTTGCTTTTCCGCAAGAACTTTGGAATGTCCAGGAAAGAGTTTTACCAGACGTGCTTCGCACCAAAAACTCGATAGAAGGCTGGCATAGAGCCTTCGACCAACGAGTCGCTATTAAACACCCAACTCTGTGTCGACTTGTAGACCGACTGCGTAAATAACAAGCCGACAACGAACTCCTTATTGATCACGCCAACGCTGGAGTTGTTTTGCCACCAACCAATAAAAAGTACGAGTATACGTCAATCAACGCCTGAAGAACCTCGTTGAGAAGTATGACACCACCCCGGTTCTTGAATATCTTCGTGGCATTGCTCACAATTTATAGAATTTCTGACTCTATCCGTCCATTCTAGATAGATTTTCTGTTTTCAATTTTTTTTTTTATCTTATTTTATATATGCTTTTTGGGGAAAAAAATTTAGACATGTATTTAAGACTAATTAATATATATATATATATATATATATATATATATATATATATATATATATATATATATATATAATATATATATTATATATATATATATATATATATATATATATATAAATATATATATATATATATATTATAATGCATTATATATTTATATTAATGTCAAAATTCTAATGAATATAAATAAAATTATATTAAATATATGAAAATGAAATTGAATGAAATAAAAACGCTGGCCCCATAAGCTGCGTCAGTTAGGCGTGTCGTCCTTTAGGCATCATGTCCGTTATGCCCCGTTATCACAGCCGATTTGGGTGCCTCGATCACCTCGACCGGCCAAATTGGCCTACCAAGCTCGATCAAATGTAAGGTCGGGGGTCTACACGACGGAAGAGGGCGTGTTCCCGACCTGTACTCGAGCATACTCGATCAACTCACGACCTTTCCCGACTACTTCCAGACCACTTGCCAACCCACATCCCGACTTGTACTCGATCTTTATTCGACCTTTCGACCCCTGCCCGATGTATACCCGATCAACACGAGCAGCCCGACCTTTTCTCGACCTTTCCTCGACCTCTACCGGACCTCTCCCCGACCCAAACCCGACCGACACCAGACCATGTACGTTCGGGCACGATCACAACACGATCCCTTTCCCCTCTCCCCTTCCCAACTTCCCAACTCTTCCCCTTCCCCTTCTTCTTCTGGATGTTGTGAACTTCTGAGGGCACCTCTGTGGGCACTTCTGGGGACGGGGCCGGCGTCGGGGACCTCGGCGGCCTGTTGTCCTCGGCAAGATCATCATCGATGATGGCGGCAGCAGGTATCTTCTTTTTTCTTGGCATGGTGAGTAGATGTTTCTTCGACGGAATCTTGGGAACATATGAGAAATACCGCTGACGCCGCGTTTATATCGAGGCGATCGGGTGTGGTCGTGTGTGATCGGGTATGATCGGGCGGAAGTCGGGCGCAAGTCGTGTAAGGTCGAGTGGAGATCGGGGCCGGTCGGGAAATGATCGAGTTGATCGAGTATACATGCACCCGATAGGGGTCGGGCAAGATCGAGTTGAGGTCGAGTAGAGGTCGTGTAGAGGTCGAGTTGATCGAGAACAGATCGGTAAAATTTTGTCATCCGATGTGACTAGATCTCTTCCCGATCAACTCGACCTTTTACACGACTATACACGACTTTAGCAGAGCGTTACACCATGTACTGCAGATCGCTTCACGATCGCTTCACGACCGCGTGCCTTCTCGATCCTTCTGATACTACACGGATTTTTTTGACATGTCAAAAAAAACCGTGTAGAAACCCCGACCCCTACCGACCAAGGTAGACCGCACAAGACCGCGCACGACTGAGCAGGACCTCCCTGCCGACCGAGGCAGATCATTACACTATTGCATGATCGAGTTTGATCGAGGTACCCAAATCGGCTGTGAGAACGGGGCTTTAGCCATAATGCCCGGTAGGCATGGTGCCCGTAGGCATAATGTCCGATGTCCGGTAGGCACAATGTCCGGTAGGCATAATGTCCGTTAGGCAAACTGTCCGGTAGGCACATTGTCCGTAGGCAAACTGTCCGTAGGCAAAGTGTCCGTAGGCAAAGTGTCCGTAGGCAAAGTGTCCGTAGGCAAACTGTCCGTAGGCAAAGTGTCCGTAGGCAATGTCCGGCCACGGTCTGGCCTTGGCTTTGCGAGGGAGCGATTGTTGGGTTGACAGGTGTGAGTCGTATAACAAGAACACGTAATTACCCTTATCACAGGTAACACAGGTAAATCACAGGTAAAACAAGGGTCTGGACATGCAAGCCCTTAAAACATGACGATTCCTCCAATAAACTTCTTAGGACACTGGACTCAGGGGACCACACGACTCAAGGCTGCAGAAGGTTGTGTGAGTTTATCATGTAATACGTCATGCTGTTTAGCCCAAAGACCAGCGCCAGGCACGTGTCTGGGCAATGCAAGAGAGTCACAGGCTGCCACCGTGGCCACAGCGTTGTATACAAAGGGTCGGCTGGTTTGTCTACTGGTAACACTGTATTTTGAGGTGGCAACAACTTGTGTTAAGAAAATAAAAACCGATACTTGACTGACTAACCGATTAGTAGCCAGGCAGGCAGACAGACACACAGACACATATTTACAGTACTACAAGACAGACAGACTTTTTTTTTTTTTTCTCTCTCTCTCTCTCTCTCTCTCTCTCTCTCTCTCTCTCTCTCTCTCTCTCTCTCTCTCTCTCTCTCTCTCTCTCTCTCTCTCTCTCTCTCTCTCTCTCTCTCTCTCTCTCTCTCTCTCTCTCTCTCTCTCTCTCTCTCTTTCTCTCTCTCTCTCAATGTCCTACACGCAATACCATAATCTTCATAATATTTTCATTACTATAATATATATTGATTCCAAGGACGTGGCTCTCTCGCTATACACTTTGATGAACTGCGTCTGTGGAATAAGTCGATTTCAAAAATTTGATATGAGCTGTTTACTTTTCTTATTTGTATTAGTTCATTTCTACAAGGTGACCAGGCGAAATTGACAGATGATAACTCAGCTTGATAATGCAGTTTGGTGCAATTGTTGTTATAGCTATTAATGTCGCACTCACTTAACGTATAAGATCCAAGTCAAATATTTGATGACCAAAACATTGTTCACCTCCTTTGCAGTCACTTCTGAGGCTCGGGTCCGTAGCTAACACAAAGTTATTATGTCATTATAACACCGTCATTATGTCATTATAACACCAAGTCATTATGTCATTATAACACCAAGTCATTATGTCAGAACACCTGTCATTACGTCATTATAACACCAAGTCATTATGTCATTATAACACCGAGTCATTATGTCATTATAACACCAAGTCATTACGTTATTATAACACCAAGTCATTATGTCATTATAACACCAAGTCATTATGTCATTATAACCCCGAGTCATTATGTCATTATAACACCGAGTCATTATGCCATTATAACACCGAGTCATTATGTCATTATAACGCCAAGTCATTGTCATTATAACACCAAGTCTTTATGTCATTATAACTCCGAGTCATTATGTCATTATAACACCAAGTCATTATATCATTATAACACCGAGTCATTATATCATTATAACACCAAGTAATTATGTCACTATAACACCGAGTCATTATGTCATTATAACACCAAGTCATTATCTCATCATAACACCAAGTCATTATGTCATTATAACACCGAGTCATTACGTCATTATAACACCAAGTCTTTATGTCATTATAACACCGAGTCATTATATCATTATAACACCAAGTCATTATGTCATTATAACACCAAGTCATTATGTCATTATAACACCAAGTCATTATGTCATTATAACACCAAGTCATTATGTCATTATAACACCAAGTCATTATACCACAGAGTCATTACGTCATTATAACACCGAGTCATTATGTCATTATAACACCAAGTCATTATGTCATTATAACACCGAGTCATTATGTCATTATAACACCGAGTCATTATGTCATTATAACACCGAGTCATTATGTCATTATAACACCAAGTCATTATGTCATTATAACACCAAGTCATTATGTCATTATAACACCGAGTCATTATGTCATTATAACACCAAGTCATTATGTCATTATAAAACCGAGTCATTATGTCATTATAACACCGAGTCATTATGTCATTATAACACCAAGTCATTATGTCATTATAACACCGATTCATTATATCATTATAGCACCAAGTCATTATGTCATTATAACACCAAGTCATTACGTCATTATAACACCAAGTCATTATGTCATTATAACACCGAGTCATTATGTCATTATAACACCGTGTCATTATGTCATTATAACACCGAGTCATTATGTCATTATAACACCAAGTCATTATGTCATTATAACACCAAGTCATTATGTCATTATAACACCGAGTCATTATGTCATTATAACACCATGTCATTATGTCATTATAGCACCGAGTCATTATGTCATTATAACACCGAGTCATTATGTCATTATAACACCGAGTCATTATGTCATTATAACACCGAGTCATTATGTCATTATAACACCAAGTCATTATGTCATTATAACACCAAGTCATTATGTCATTATAACACCAAGTCATTATGTCATTATAACACCAAGTCATTATGTCATTATAACACCAAGTCATTGTCATTATAACACCGAGTCATTATGTCATTATAACACCGAGTCATTATGTCATTATAACACAAAGTCATTATGTCATTATAACACCGAGTCATTATGTCATTATAACACCAAGTCATTATGTCATTATAACACCAAGTCATTATGTCATTATAACACCGAGTCATTATGTCATTATAACACCGAGTCATTATGTCATTATAACACCGAGTCATTATGTCATTATAACACCGAGTCATTATGTCATTATAACACTGAGTCATTATGTCATTATAACACCGAGTCATTATGTCATTATAACACCGAGTCATTATGTCATTATAACACCAAGTCATTATGTCATTATAACACCAAGTCATTATGTCATTATAACACCGAGTCATTATGTCATTATAACACCGAGTCATATGTCATTATAAACGAGTCATTATGTCATATACACCGAGTCATTATGTCATTATAACACCGAGTCATTATGTCATTATAACACCGAGCCCATTATGTCATTAACACCGAGTCATTTGTCATTTAACCCCGGTCATTATGTCATTATAACACCGTCATTATGTCATTAAACACCGAGTCATTATGTCATTATAACACCGAGTCATTATGTCATTATAACACCGAGTCATTATGTGCTTATAACACCGGTCTGTATGTTTATAACACGAGTCAGTATGTCATTATAACCCGAGTCATTACGTGTTTCGGTGGTTGATTGATTGCGTATGGAATGTGTCTATGGTCAATAGTTGTAGGTAGTGCGAGTGTGTGTGTGTGTGTGTGTGTGTGTGTGTGTGTGTGTGTGTGTGTGTGTGTGTGTGTGTGTGTGTGTGTGTGTGTGTGTGTGTGTGTGTGTGTGTGTGTGTGTTATTGTGTGTGTGTACATCTGGGCTTTCATTGCCTGCCACTGAGTGTAATCGATTTTGAGGTAGTTGAGGTCATCGGTTATTGTGGCATTTTTATAATATATTACGACATGAATTTCATCCTTATGTCAGTCGTCAGTCGTATTCTGTTTGGGTGACCTTTTTACGATAGTGTGGAAGTATTTTACTGTAATTCTTAACATCAATATGAATTTTTTTTCTTTTTCTCGTGGTGTTTTTATTCGATAAGAGGTCGGATAAATGGCAGAGAAGACAAATAAGGATGGGAAGTGGAAGAACAGGAGCGTGCAAACAGGAAGAAGGAAAAGCACAAATAAAAGACTGCAAAAACAGCAATTAAGAGTGCTGGGAGCGACAACAACACTGGCGACAACAGCAGCATAGTTTCTTCTGATTACGATGTAAATGTTTTACGTTTAAAATTTTAATCAGTGTCTATTATAGTTGGGAAGACGTTAAGTAAAATTCCAGCATGAAGGGTCCGGCGTGATAGACCGACTTAAATGTAAATAAATGTTCTATGCAGTAAACACTCGGTGGAGCCTGGTAGCTGCGTGAAGGGTGAGGCGAGTGTCTGACTGCTGCCTGTCCACCAGGAGTAAAATACTTTCCGAACTGAATCTCTGAAGGAACCCTTACTATCGCTTAATCACGTGAGTATAACAACATGATGATACTCTGTTCCATCGTCCATTACTCTGCGCGGAATGTATGTAGGTGACTGGATGAAGCTGTTGTTTACATCACGCCCCTGGGAGACGTCCTGGCCTTGACGGGGAACAGTGACTGGTGAGACTGACTTAAGTAGCATTGTTGTCCAAACTTAAATTCATGACCCCGCCTTCAAAGTTCAAAAATAATATATAAGAAAACTAAAATATCTTATGTGAGCAAGACTTCAACAGATGCCTTTATTTGTCAAGTTGCTCCTTTATTATTCACGGGATTCATATGTCAAGCTGCTCCTTTATTATTCACGGGATTCATATGTCAAGCTGCTCCTTTATTATTCACGGGATTCATATGTCAAGCTGCTCCTTTATTATTCACGGCATTCATATGTCAAGCTGCTCCTTTATTATTCACGGGATTCACACGGGATTTATCTCAGCATCGATTCCTTGCTCACATGTCATTTCTCCTTGGTTTCCTCTTCCACTTTGCTGTATAAATATGCAACCTATTGTCCTTATTACCATTCAGGGAGTCTTTTTTTTTTTTTTTTACCTCTGAAGCAAACGAGCTGCTTGCGGCGCCTGTGTCTGGCTCAAGTAGTGTTGATGGTGTGGCGTGGCGGGGTTACCTGACGGGAGCCGACCAGGTGTAGACAATAGTCAGTGTTTAGAGATGCATGACACACAGCCTTCCTCTTCCCTGTTAATTCACACACGTGTTTGAGACGTAGTCAACCACCGCACTGGTAATACTGGACGTGTACTACTTTGCTCATATACATAAGCAATGCCTTGGTGCAATTATTATTAGATCAAAATCAGTTTAACAAGCTCAAAATAACTGTAAATTTACGAGGTACGGAAACTCCAACTAGGCCTGTTTGGGGAGAGCAAAAGAAGGGCAGAGAGTATGTACTTTGCTGAAAACAAATCTTGAAAAACAGGTTGGCATTAGAGAGGAATATTTGTTGGGCGAACAACCGCCTCTGTGTAATGGTCGTGGAAGATAACAGACCAAAGGCTACTCCACATCTACACACACACACACACACACACACACACACACACATTTGAACGTTAAGAGGTGTTTGGACAGACCAGAATAGCATGATGGTCTACTTAAAAAAACGAACAAATATGGATGAATACAATATTATTTTCATTTAAATGTGAAAATATTAAATATATACAACAAAACTTTTTTCATGTAACGTCAATTAAATACAACGCCAATACTGTACAATGTCCTTCGCAAGTGATTCAAACTTTGTTTGTGTTAACACACAAAAACCGTACAAAGCAATGAAAGGGAAACTGCTTCAACAAACAAGGAAATACAATGAAAGCGACCAGACTGCTAACATTCCAACAGCTGCACAACACTACATGCTACAGACCAACATATGCGTGATAGAAATATAACAGACTTATGGTTCCACAACAGAAATACAACAGGTTTACGGTTCCACAACAGAAATACAACGGATCAACTGCTGCACAAATCAGTGATACAGACGACCAACAGATTCATAGGTAACAGAAATACAACAGACCAACAGCTGTACGACATAAACACAGCAGAGCAACAGCTGAACAACAGAAATACACTAGAGCAACAGCTGCACAACAAAAATACAACAGAAGGCCAACAGCTGCACAACAAAAATACAACCGAATGCCAACAGCTGCACGACAAAAATACAACAGACGGACAACAGATGCACAATAAAAATACAACAGACGGACAACAGATGCACAACAGGAAATTAAGAATACAACAGATCGACCAATTAACCACATAAATAAAACCTAACCTCACAACAACAAGAGACGGAGGAGGAGGAGGAGGAGGAGGAGGAGGAGGAGGAGGAGGAGGAGGAGGAAGAAGAAGAAGAAGAAGAAGATGTGGTGGAGGAGGGCGCGTCTTCTTTGTTTCCATCCTTTCCCAGGACAAGCGTTCGTGTCTTGCCTTCGTAATTTGTTTTCACAATGTTTGTTTTGCCTCGTCCACTTCATCCGCTGTCGTTGCGTTCCCTGCACCTGTTTGTTTCAGTCAATCGCCTGGTGAGTCAGTCTGCCGCTGTGTAAGTTTTTGAGTGAGTGAGTCAGTTATTCGGTTAGTCTGTCTTTCAGTAAGTGGACAGCTTGACCTCCTTTAAATCAGGTAGTGTGCTAATGAGTGAATCAATATGTCTGTCAGTCGGTTAGTTTTTTTGTTTGTTTTTGTTCTCTCTCTCTCTCTCTCTCTCTCTCTCTCTCTCTCTCTCTCTCTCTCTCTCTCTCTCTCTCTCTCTCTCTCTCTCTCTCTCTCTCTCTCTTCTCTCTCTCTCTCTCTCTCTCTCTCTCTCTCTCTCACACACACA
>JACEEZ010024823.1:92500-117500 GCA_016584305.1 Chionoecetes opilio | reverse complement strand
ACAACCTTGGGTGAGGCAGGTGCTTTACAACCCTGGGTGAGGCAGGTGCTGTACAACCTTGGGTGAGGCAGGTGCTTTACAACCTTGGGTGAAGCAGGTGCTTTACAACCCTGGGTGAGGCAGGTGCTTTACAACCCTAGGTGAGGCAGGTGCTTTACAACCCTGGGTGAGGCAGGTGCTGTACAACCTTGGGTGAGGCAGGTGCTTTACAACCTTGGGTGAAGCAGGTGCTTTACAACCCTGGGTGAGGCAGGTGCTTTACAACCCTGGGTGAGGCAGGTGTTGTACAACCTTGGGTGAGGCAGGTGCTTTACAACCCAGGGTGAGGCAGGTGCTGTACAACCTTGGGTGAGGCAGGTGCTTTACAACCATGAGTGAGGCAGGTGCTGTACAGCCCTAGGTGAGGCAGATGCTTTACAACCCTGGGTGAGGCAGGTGCTGTACAACCTTGGGTGAGGCAGGTGCTTTACAACCTTGGGTGAGGCAGGTGCTGTACAACCTTGGGTGAGGCAGGTGCTTTACAACCTTGGGTGAAGCAGGTGCTTTACAACCCTGGGTGAGGCAGGTGCTTTACAACCCTGGGTGAGGAAGGTGCAGGAGGTGATTCACGCTCCCTCCACCACCCTTATAGTGATCCTCCCGGGCGTCCCGTAGCAGTGTTTGGCACGCTAGCCGCCACCACAAGGTCTGCTGCGCCATCCAATACACCTTAAGCTGACCACCACGCCACTGTGCCCTGCATCCCTATGTATTCGTAGTCTTTTCATATCAGATTTTATACAAGATTTAGTTTTTTTCTACACCATATCAACACACAGCCTCTTTCTCCCTGCCAATCCCTCCTCATCTCTGTCCCTCGAAAGCCGTAAGGTGTAGATAGGTATGACCAACACGCCACTGTGTCCTGCATCCCTGAAGGGCGTGCGTGCCGGGGCGGCGCTGAACACCCGTGGCGGCAGGTCAGATAGTGCCCTGCGTGGAGGCTTGCTATATATATACGGCGAGGAATATACGGCGAGGAATTGGAATACACAGCAGAGATCACATATCTTTTGCGTAATAATATGGATAAACAGTTTTACTACGAAGGGTTAGGAAAGCAGAATGTAGGAAAGAAAGTAACATAGCAAAGTAGCAAAATATTTGATAAAAAGTAACAAAAAAATTGCCGTAAAGCAAACCTAACTTTTTATGCAACTTTTTTCTACAAACTTTCTTTTCCAATTATCATGAAGGCACGCAGTGGTCCGATTTGTATACTATTCATCATTAAAGCGTTCTATATTTTGACAATATTGATGAAATAAAAAAAAAATCATAATAACAAACGCTGCATGTTTTGGGTGAAATAGTTCATGCAAGTTAAAAAGAAATTGTTTAGTTTTCCTTACTCAGAATATGTACAATTTTCAGTCAAGTATTATTATAAAATTTGAGAGAGTGCAAATTTTCAAGAGATTTATTTAAAAAAAAAACCCATTTATTAGCCTGCATTTTTTAACTACTGCAACATTTTCCTTTCAGTCTTCAAATAAATTCAAAAACTTTTTCTAACATAATTTACAAATACGTCATATGTGTATATCACTATTTGTCAGATATATTTTCCTTCATTCGCTCTTAACCTAGGAGACACGAGTGTCCTATGAAATGAGAGAGAGAGAGAGAGAGAGAGAGGAGGAGAGAGAGAGAGAGAGAGAGAGAGAGAGAGAGAGAGAGAGAGAGAGAGAGAGAGAGAGAGAGAGACGAGAGAGAGAGAGAGAGAGAGAGAGAGAGAGAGAGAGAGAGAGAGAGAGAGAGAGAGGAGACGAGAGAGAGAGAGAGGAGAGAGAGAGAGAGAGATGAGAGAGAGAGAGAGGAAGAGAGAGATACTGATCCTATCTAGACACTTGCAAGTACCAACTACAAGGTTATTGACTATACAAAGCGCCACCACGCCAGGACGAACTGAGGACTACGACCGTTGACCGAATGCAGGGACTCTACACGCGAGCCATAGCTATCCAACCCAGCCACCTGAGTATGAGAGAGAGAGAAGAGAGAGAGAGAGAGAGCAGAGAGAGAGAGGAGAGAGAGAGACCGAACTTGCACTTCTAAAACAAAAGTAAAATCAAGGTTAATTAAAAAAGAAAATAACACAAAGTGAACAATTTCCCGGGATTACAAACCATTCTGCCGCAGCGACACAGACACACCGCTGACGGCTGAGGGAAGACTGGAGTGACTAGAGAAGAAAAAAGAGTGAGTGAGATGAGTGATTTGAGATAAGAGTTTGCCGTATGTTGTCCTGGAGGATCAATAAGTGAGCGCTGTTAGGGAAGAAGGAAAAGACAATGTCGAAATAGTTACGATCCTTTCCTTCACTTCATTCCTTTCCTTCCTACCTCTGACTTTATATCCTTCTTCTTTGTCACTTCCTTCTTCCTACGCCGGCGCGCGCAGAAGACGTGTGTTCAAGAATAGTTCGCACGCCACACTTCACATGACCCTTTAAAATTTTTGTTTTAAGAAACACCACCTCATTTTTTGTTTGTTTTAATACTTTCCTGCGTAACCGCGACTCTGTTCATAACGAGATAGCATTTACGACAAACTTTTGGAGGAACACTTCAACCAACAGCATAAATGTTGACGTGGTCCTGAGAAGAAAAAAGAAAATAGAATACTAATGACAGGGATAGTTCGGCATATTGGAGAAGTTTAACAAATATACATATTCACACGCATGCTACATATGACAAGTTCGCACCCATATCTGAGTACGCAAGAGAGAAAATAGACATAGGAGATAAGATAAGATAAGATACTTTGATCCTATCTAGACACTTTGTAAGTACCAACTACAAGGTTATTGACTATACAAAGCGCCACCACGCCAGGACGAACTTGGTGGACTCGAACCACTGACCGAATGCAGGGACTCTGCACGCGAATCCGTGACTCTACCAACCGCGCCACCCTGGCGGGTAGACATAGGAGATAGAGGTGTTAGGACTGTTACTATGTACGTACATGAGCATAGGATATATAAGAAAATGTTCAGTCGTACAAAACAAAAGGAGATTGAGCAGAATATATTAAAGAAAAAAAATGAGGTCATGTGCCACATAAGTATAACAAAAAAAGCGCGAATTTAGCGAGTGTTTGAGGCAAGGCATTGAACAAAGTGACAGTCGTGGTACTTTCTGCCAGTACAAAAGCTTCACGTAACAAAGGAGAGAGCGGATCAAGCAGCCAGCAACAAGCACGGAGGAGCTCACGCCCTTCAAGGGATCGCCACCACCTCCCGCCCATCAAGGGATCGCCACCACCTCCCGCCCATCAAGGGATCGCCACCACCTCCCGCCCATCCAGGGTCGCCACCCCTCCGCCCATCAAGGTTCGCCACCACCTCCCGCCCATCAAGGATCGCCACCACCTCACGTCCATCAAGGGATCGCCACCACCCCCGCCCCTCAAAGGATCGCCACCACCTCCCCCCATCAAGGGATCCCCCACCCACCTCCCGGCCATCAAGGGATCGCCACCAACCTCCCGCCCCCTCAAGGGGTCGCCACCACCTCCCGCCCATCAAGGGATCGCCACCACCTCCCGCCCATCAAGGGATCGCCACCACCTCCCGCCCATCAAGGGATCGCCACCACCTCCCGCCCATCAAGGGATCGCCACCACCTCCCGCCCATCAAGGGATCGCCACCACCTCCCGGCCATCAAGGGATCGCCACCACCTCCCGGCCATCAAGGGATCGCCACCACCTCCCGCCATCAAGGGATCGCCACACCTCCCGCCCATCAAGGGATCGCCACCACCTCCCGGCCATCAAGGGATCGCCACCACCTCCCCGGCCATCAAGTATCGCCACCACCTCCCGCCCATCAAGGGATCGCCACCACCTTCCGCCCATCAAGGGATCGCCACCACCTTCCGCCCATCAACGGATCGACACCACCTCACGCCCATCAAGGGATCGCCACCACCTCCCGCCTCAGGGATCGCCACCACCTCACGCCCATCAAGTGGATCGCCACCACCTTCCGCCCATCAAGGTGTTCACCACCTCCGCCATCAAGATCGCCACCGCTCCTTCCGCCTCTCTGGCGCCACCACCACGACCTGCGAAGGGACGCTCTCTGCCGCAAAACCACACACGACCGTGCGAAGGGGCCGCTCTCTACCGCACACCACACACGACCGTGCGAAGGGGCCGCTCTCTGCCGCACACCACACACGACCGTGCGAAGGGCCGCCCTCTGCCGCACACCACTCACTACCGTGCAAGGGCCGCTCTCTGCCGCACACCACACACGACCGTGCGAAGGGGCCGCTCTCTGCCGCACACCACACACTACCGTGCGAAGGGGCAGCACCCTGCCGCACACCACTCACTACCGTGCGAAGGGGCCGCACCCTGCCGCACACCACATACTACCGTGCGAAGGGGCAGCACCCTGCTGCACACCACACACTACCGTGCGAAGGGGCCGCTCCCTGCCGCACACCATACACTACCGTGCGAAGATGCCGCACCCTGCCGCACGCCACATACTACCGTGCAAAGGGGCAGCAACCCTGCCGCACACCACACACTACCCGTGCGAAGGGGCAGCACCCTGCCGCACATAACACACTACCGTGCGAAGGGGCAGCACCCTGCCGCACACCACACACTACCGTGCAAAGGCGCAGCACCCTGCCGCACACCACACACTACCGTGCGAAGGGGCAGCACCCTGCCGCACACCACACACTACTGTGCGAAGATGCCGCACCCTGCCGACACCACACACTACCGTGCAAAGGTCAGCACACTGCCGCACGCCACACACTACCGTCGAGGGAAGCATCTGCCCCACCACCACACCGGCGAAGGGCCGCACCCTGCCGCACACCACACACTACCGTGCGAAGGGGCCGCACCCTGCCGCACACCACACACTACCGTGCGAAGGGGCCGCACCCTGCCGCACACCACACACTACTGTGCGAAGATGCCGCACCCTGCCGCACACCACACACTACCGTGCAAAGGGGCTGCACACTGCCGCACGCCACACACTACCGTGCGAAGGGGAAGCACTCTGCCGCACACCACACACTACCGTGCGAAGGGGCCGCACCCTGCCGCACACCACACACTACCGTGCGAAGGGGCCGCACCCTGCCGCACACCACACACTACCGTGCGAAGGGGCCGCACCCTGCCGCACACCACACACTACCGTGCGAAGGGGCAGCAGATCATCACATTTTTATGGATTTTTTTTTTACATCACGAAGGACGGACCAAGGTAAAAAAAAACGTTACACAAAGCCCGCTTAGTTGCCAGTCCCTATAAAAGAAGACAGTAAGAGAATAAAGAAAGAGGGGTGAGCCAATTTAGTTCGGGAGGTGTCTTGTCACTCCTCTCTTGAAAAGATTTAAGTCGTAAAAAGGTGGAAAAATAGAAACAGGAAGAGAGTTCCAGAGTTTACCAGTGAAAGGGATTAAAGTGTAAAAATACTGATTAACTCTTGCATTTGGAAGATGGACAGAATAGGGATGAGAAAGAGTAGAAAGTCTGTGCAGCGAGGCGCGGGAGGGGGGGGCATGCAGTTAGCAGTCAGAAGAGCAGAGCATGAAAATAGTAGATGATAGCAGAGAAGCAAAACATTGCGGCGGTGATTTAACGATTGCAGAGGTGGATTGAAGACACAGAGCAGAGGAGCGCCGCACGCTAAATACTTTGTGCTCCAATCTTCTTTTTTCCCCTTCCTGCACCAGCAATTTACTGAGTCGTTTTTTCTCCTGATTTTTTCACCCTTCAGCCAATTCCATTTGGGTGCGTTAAAACAGAAATGATAAAAAATAGACTTATCCTCAAATAATATTTTCCACTCATTTCAGCGGCCGTTTATTCTTGCTTTACGCCTCCCTCCATCAGGGCAAGGAAAGGATAAAAGTAGTATTTATCACATCTATAAGATTAGTAAAGTCTATCGTGTCAGGAGGCGTGGCTTGTAGTTGACGTAACTAGAAACCCCACAGACAAAATATTACGAAAAATATATATGATTAAGAATACGGTAATGAGTTATTCATATAAACTACTTGCAGAAGTGTGTAATGCCTGACCGACATCTAGAAACTCACACCCTTCACTCCTACCTCACCTCACGACCCTCATGCAAACTTCACACAACACGAATACGGTATATAGTACGTTCCCATACTATATAGAACTGTTTTCATGTTAATGTGATTCTACGCACATGGTTCAGTCAATCATTTTTAATACAGAAATAGGTCAACATAGTCTATCACATGGTTCCACTTGTCTCAACTTTTTTTTTTTGTTCTCTCTCTCAGATCTCATTCTATACGTCATTCTCCTGGTCTCTCTCCTCTCTTCTCTTCTCTCTCTCTCTCTCTCTCATCTCTCTCTCTCTCTCTCTCTCTCTCTCTCTCTCTCTCTCTCTCTCTCTCTCTCTCTCTCTATCTCTCTCTCTCTCTCTCTCTCTCTGTCTCTCTCTCTCTCTCTCCTCTCTCTCTCTCTCTCTCTCTCTTCTCTCTCTCTCTCTCTCCTCTCTCTCTCTCTCTCTCTCTCTTCTCTCTCTTCTCTCTCTCTCTCTCTCTCTCTCTCTCTCTCTCTCTCTCTTTGAACTTGAATATGACACTTATACAATTGATACTAATCCTGATAGTTTTCTACTTGAATATGTAGATTACAAATTTCCTGGATGCAATTATTTCTTTTTAGATGTTAAATTACTTGCAATGCATAGTTTGCCTAAAGAAACATTTTCCACTATTTCTTACAATATCTGCAGCATTCCTTTACATGTGAATGAATTTATAGATGGATGCATCACTTCATTAGACCACTCTTTTGATGTCATTAGTTTGTGTGAGACGAGGCTCACACCTGATATACAACATTTGTATAATATTCCCCAATGCACTATGTACTCTAACAGTCTTACTAGACAAAGTGGAGGCGTTACATTATACCTGAAGACATGCTATGTAAGTTTTAAAAGAACTGATATGACTATGAAAAATGAATGCATGGAAACAATATTTGTGGAGGTGTGTGACCAGGTTCATGGTAAATTTATTGTTGGCAACATATATAGGAGACCCCATTCTGATGCTAGAGTATTCTTGAGAAATTTTGATCAAATTCTCACGAAAATAAGTAATGAGAGTAAACTAGCATACATTTCTGGAGATTTTAATCTAGATCTTTTAAAGTCGGACCAAAATAGGTCTGTATCTGAACTAATTAATATAAGTAATTCAAAGCATTTCTTTAACATAATTACAAAACCAACAAGAGTTACCAGTTCCACTGCAACTATTATTGATCACATTTGGTCTAACAACATTAGGAGTAATATTTTAAATGGAATTATTTATGACACTACATCTGATCATTTTCCTATATTTTCGATATTTCTATCTGAAGACTCAACAAACGATAGTGATCAGTCATTCACTATTTCTTTTAGGAATTACTCTACTGAACAAATGGACGTTTTTAGAATTTTTTTAATTAATACTAATTGGGACTTAGTTTTTGCTTCAAGAAACTCAAATGTATGTTACAGTAATTTTCTAACTATTTTTCTGCCTTGTTTCAACAATCATTTCCCATTAATAACTAAAAAATGTAACTCCAAACATGTACGTAAACCATATATAACCCCAGATATAGTTAACATGATTAAAGAAAAAAAAAAATATCTAAAGGAAATATGCAAAACATCCCATTACGTATGGGGCAGTGTATCGCAGACTCCGCAACCAGGTAACCAGCAGAATAAACGCCGCACGAGCTACCTACTATCAAAATAAATTGTATGAAAATTCAGGCCAAATCAAAAACACTTGGAAAGTAATTAATGAAGTTTTAAACCGAAAAAAGAAATCAAAGCTTAGTAATATATTCTTATTGAATGACCGTGAAATTACTGATCCTTGTGTAATAGCAAACAACTTCAATAATTATTTTGTGGGTATAGGAAGTGAACTAGCGGAGGATAGACAACAACAGTCAGATTTTCACGAATACCTACAAAATAGACAGCTAGAGACATTTGCAATTACCCCTGTTACAGAAAAGGAAATTTTAGAAGTTGTTAATACTCTCCACGACTCTTCACCGGGCTGTGACGGGGTACCTATGAAAATGATTAAGGAAATCGCAACTCTGTTTTCTTCCATTTTTTTGCATGTAATGAATTCGTCTTTTTCAAGTGGTATATTTCCAGATGCAATGAAAGTTGCAAGAGTTACCCCAATATATAAGGCTAGAGATAGAAGAAAACTTAAGAACCTCTGACCAGTTTCAGTACTGAATACATTTAGTAAAATTACTGAAAAATTAATGTGCATAAGAATATATAACTTTTGTCAAACCCGCAATATATTAACAGAAGCGCAGCATGGATTCAGACTGTGCAGATCCACAGAAACAGCACTTATCTCATTCACTAACGATACTTTGACATCTTTTGACAAAAGAAAATATACTGTAGCAACATTTTTAGACTTATCCAAGGCTTTTGACACAGTGGACCACCATATCCTATTAAACAAATTACAAATTAGAGCATTACGGCATCAGAGGAACAGCGAACAGATGGTTTAATTCATATCTAAGTAATCGTAAGCAGTATGTCCAGTACAACAACATCTCTTCATCTACTCTAGACATTTCTTCTGGTGTGCCTCAAGGATCCATATTGGGACCCTTGCTTTTCCTTTTATATATTAACGACATTACAAATTCTAGCACATCATTAAAATTAATTTTATTTGCAGAAGATTGCACATTATATATAAGCCACCAAGACTTACGCGTCTTGATGTCAACAGTCAATGAAGAATTAGATAATGTACACAAATGGATAAATAGTAATAAATTAACACTCAATTCTCAAAAATCTAATTACATGACTTTTCACAGAAATAAAACAAAACCACCTAAATTAAGTAAATTAAGAATTAATAACATGGAAATAAAAGAAGTTATAAGTACAAAATTCCTAGGAGTAACTATTGATAATAAAATATTTTGGAATGTGCACATAAAGAACGTAATTAATAAAGTAAATAAAATGAGTGGCATCTTGCAGCTCACACGTCACCAACTTAACAGGGAGGCACTGCGACATGTCTACCACACTCTAGTTTACCCCAACATTATATATTGTAACGCAGTTTGGGCCAGTGTGCCCCCTTCTAATATAAAATCACTCATTATTTCACAAAAAAGAGTAATTAGAACAATTACAGGAAAAAGAAGATATGAACACACTAACAACCTGTTTTTAAATGTCAAATTACAAAAGATAAATTAAATAAATATAAATTTTTGTGCTCTTTTTGTCTATAAATGTTTGCATACTTTGATAGGACATACTTTTTTTCGGATTCGCATTAATGAAAGATACAGACTAAGAGGTGTTGATGTTTTAGAGGTTCCAACGGTACTTTCAAACCAATCACAAACATGTATCGTGTATCACGGCGCGAAAATATGGAATGGATTACCGTTGGACTTAAAAACAAAACCTACCTTGACTAGTTTTAAACATTGTCTCAAAAAGTTCCTCTTATTGTAATACCAGCAACAGTAATCAGACATAATTTGTGTATATATGTGTATAAGTATATTCATGTGTATGTGTATATAGGAATCTGTATGAATATGTATGTTATTTATGTGTACTTTGTACTCGTATGTGTATGTTTATGTATGCGTATTTGCTTGTATGTGTGTGTATGCGTATTTGCTCGTATGAACATGTGTATGTATGTGTGCATATTTACTCGTATGTATATGTATGTGTATTCGCCCGTATGTGTATGTGTGTGTATTTGCTCATATGTGTATGTATGTGTGTGTATTCAATCATATGTGTATGTGTGCGTATTTGATCGTATGTGTTTGTGTATGTATACGTATTTAGTCGTATGTGTATTTGTATGTGTTTAATTAATTAGATATCTTCAAGTGTGTATATATAGGAGCCTTTTAAAAGAGTTTACTCGCAGTAGGCTCAGCCAATTTCATATAATTATGTATTACGTTTTTATTACATGTATAACTGTTTGGCTAAATAAATGTTTAAATCTCTCTCTCTCTCTCTCTCTCTCTCTCTCTCTCTCTCTCTCTCTCTCTCTCTCTCTCTCTCTCTCTCTCTCTCTCTCTCTCGGACCGGTGAGTGAGAGAGAGGAGAGGGAGGACGCGGTCACCAGTGCTCCGTTTCTTTGTGCTCTCCTGGGCATTCAATACTTTGTGCAGACATCTAAGTTGTCTCATCGATTGCGCAAGGTAAGGTTACCTCAGTGCGACATAGTGTGATAAACAAGTGCGTGACCTGTGACCGTGACCAGGCTGCTAACATTATTACTGTGGTGTTGTGGGCAGGAAGGCAGGCAGTATGTGTGGACAGTGCCACTGGCCTCTCACGGCGTCCTTGAACATTTCTCTCTACTCTCCCTTCCCTGCCCCCCCCCCCCCCCCCATAGACGCATACCCTCCTCTCTCCCTTGGTGTCGGTGTGTGTAAGCGGTCTGCTTCCCCGCGACCTCACCTCTCAACCCTCCTCCATCCCTTCATAACATAAGAAGAAGAAAAATATAAGAAAAATAGAGAGAAAATGGGGAATCTGCGGGAGGCCGTGAGACCTACACGAGATCGTTCCTGCAAACACTAAGTGTCCATCCAGTGTGTACTCCAATCTGCTAACATTACTGTGGTGTTCCGATCGGGAAGGTGTGTGCGCGGGAGTGCCACTGTGACCTACATGTATCGGCCAAAGGGCCCCTCACCGTGCCCTTGAACATTCTCACCCAACCCCGCCCTTCCTTGCCCCCCCCCCCCCCCCAAGACCATACTCCCTCCTCCTCTCTGCCCCCCGGGTGTCGTTGGGTGTAGCGGTCTGCTTACCACCCTGCTCCCTCACCCCCCCCACCCCCCCCCTCCACAGTGTACTCCTTGCTGCCCCCCCTACACATCCCTGCGTCTCACACCCCCCCCCCCCCTCCACATTTACACCCCTTTCTGCCCCCCCCAATCCCTGCTGCCTCACACCCCCCCCCACCCCTCCACGTGTCATCCCTCTCCCCCCCCTACACTCCCTGCGGCTCACCCCCCCTTTCCACCCCTCCACAGTGTACATCCCTGCTGCCCCTACATACCCCTGCTGCCCCTCCACCCCCCCCCCCCCCTCCACAGGAAAACACCCCCGCTGCCCCCACCACCCCGTGCCTCACACCCCCCCCCCCCCCCCAAATGAAATCCCTCTGCCCCCTCCCATCCCGCGGGCCCCACCCCCCCCCCACCCCTCCACGTGTAATCCCTGCTCCCCCCTAACACCCCGCTGCCTCCCCAAACCCACCCCCCCCCCTCCCATTGTACACAGCTCTACTCTGACCCCTACCCCCCCCCTACACATCCCTGCTGTCCCCTACACCCCCCCCTCCCCCCTTTGTCTGACATCCACCACGCCCGCACCCATCTTGGCCCCCATGCCTACGCGGGGAAAACTAGTGTGGGATGGATGAGTTTTTGCTCGTTACACACCACGCCCTCCTTTTGCAAAATGGTGAGGCAGGGGAACGGTGGAGATATGACACGGCGCTTCAAGCGAGGGGGGGGGCCTCCTCCGGGTGTGTTCTGTCCCCAGGGGTTGTACTACCCAGTTGGTTGGGTCCTATTTTCCATAAGGAAACGGTGAACATATGAGGGATAAAATTAATGGTAAAAACGACTCTGAAAAAGTAAGATGGTTTTCACCGGGCGAGACAAGAATCAGAGAAGGAAGAATTCGGAAATACATGACGGCGGGTACACTACTGGACTCAAACTACTACTGGTGCGGCCCCTGCACCCCAAACAACAGTAAACTACCCCTAGACCCCCAGCATCGCCGCGACACTGCTCTTCGGGCAAGCCCTGGTAGTACCTATTATATTTTTCCCACCCGCCCAATTCTCGAGGATGATAAGTGTAACTGGCTCGGAGACGCCATGCAGGCTGGCAAAAAGTAAAAGAAAGTTTTGGGAAAAGTTGGGAAATAATGGTTGTTGTTTTTTCCGATGAATCAACTAGAAACTGAAAACAAAAGGGATTCAGTAATTTTGGTGCCCCTATCCCCCCAAAAGTCACAAAAATCCTAATAAAGGGTTTGTATACATCCACACCAAACCCTGGATACAAAAAGTACCCGTGCCTGCGGGAACGGCATGGAAATAAAAAGTGGTCTGGTAATGAGCGTTGGATGGTCGTGGTGAGATACCACAAAACCTCAAAATACCACAGATGGAAAAACACTCACGAGGAAGAATATTTCCCCAACCCAACTTTGGGGGCAAATGCTCGGTAGGGAATCCACAGTGAAAAATTGCAGGGGGGCCCCCGGGTGGTCTTTCTGTGCGGGGTGTCATATTCCCTCTGTAAAGAAAAATTATCGCTGGCGGGAGGGTACCCCCCAAGTTGCTACTGCCGGGCGACCCTCGACCATAGAAATGTCCCCGGGGTTTTTCTTGAGCTCTTCTGTCAAAGTGGGAGGGCACCACCCCCCCTCACCCGAACCCAGCACCAACCCCCCGCCCCAAAGCCCAGCACCAAACCCCACCCAACCCCAGCACCAACCCCAGCCCCACCCCCCAGCCCCAAAGCCCGCCCAAGCCAGCACCAGGGGCCAGCCCACCCCCCAGAAACCAAGCCCACCCCCCAACCCCGGACCAAAGGGCCCACTCCAACCCACCTCAAGCCCAGTCTCAAGCCCACCCGGCCCAGAAACCAAGCCCAGCACCAACCAGCACAAGCCCGCACCAACTCCAACCTACTCAGGTTTCCCCACCTCCCTCTGTAAAACAAGCCCTCATCTCGGCCCCGTACCCACCACCACCCTATCTCCAAAACCCGCCACACCTCGTCAAACCCGCTTCCACCTCGTACTCCACCCCCCCACCCCTACAGTTGTCCCCCACGTCACAATCTGATTAAAAACGAGGGCTGCTAAAATTGACTCCCTTGCGTCTGAAACTGAAAGAAGTCAATAAACGTTTATGACCCCAAAAACATTATTGTAGAAAATGCCACGGCCACTCCCAGCAGCCACAAGATTCTATTGAGGGAAACTTGTTCCCCTCACCGAATTGGTTAGAGCGTACGGGTATGGCCGCGTGACCTCCATATCAAAGATATCCGGGCGTACTCAGAAACACCCCGGGGGGGGGACGTACGCGTCCTTACAACACCCTAATTGCGGATACATTGACCTGAAAACTAAACTTAGGAACACAACACAGGAATGACTTTTATCAAAAAAATTAGACCCCAAAATGAAAAAACGGGCCGCTAAAGATTCTAACCGGGAACTAAAAGGGGCTTAGAAAAAAAAACTCATTAAAGTAAACTTTCTCCCTTCAAAATGACCTAAACAAAAATGTGTCTAAAAAAAACCGCCATGACCCCACAGAAAATATACAGACGGGGGGTTTTCAGCTCTTCACGTGGACAGAAACGGGTCCCCCGCCTCGTCGCTACAGAGGTCTGGCTCTGTATGTCGGAATAACCCCCACTGCTGTTTTTAAACACGCCTTTGTGGTGAAAACAGTAAAGAAAATCAAAATATATATGTACAAAATGGGAAAATCCCTTATTAAAAAACATAAAGGTTTTATTAACAAACTCTTGACTTGCTTATATGACCGCTATGTTTAACCCGCCGGGGTAAAATCTAATCCTACCTTAAAGTGGGATTAATGCCTCGGGCCTCCCAAAAAATGGGAAAAAAAGTGTCTCTTTCCAAAAAAAACCCAAAGATTTTCTGAAAATTCTCAATGGACCTGAGCCAAAATTTACAGGGGAGCAACTTGAATTATTCGTCTGATCAATATCCTCCTGGGGTATCAGGGAGGTTTTTGAAAACGTTTAATCCCCCCATTTTGGGGGGAAAAGGGGAGACCCCCCAAACGTGGAACACAAAATGCCAGAAAGAGACTGTGTTTTTCCGAAAACGGGGCAACGCATTAGGGAAAAAATAAATTTTGAAAAACTTAAAAACACCGCCCCCACGACAAAAGTTCAAACGCTAATACCCCCAACTGAGAGAAAAATTAATACAGTCGGCAGGGAAAGAGGAACTATGTGAATGAAGAATGGGATAAAAGTGATGAAGCCGTTCAGCGGGTTTAAGACAATACAAAAAATTTTAAACACAATGGCAAAAAAACCCCCCCTCTAAAAACCTGACGATCTCAAAACGGATGGGCATCAAGTGCAAAATGTCAAAAAGAAAGCAAAGAAAAATACTGGCGTCCTTTTTTAAAAATCCCTGGATCCAGAAAAGCCACTTCTGAATGTCAAAGGGAAAAATCAAGTCGTAAGGGAAGAAAGCACCATCGCCCCCCCCACCCTGACCCACAAGAAGAGCAACGAACTCATGCAGGGTGGGCGGACGCCTCCCGCTATGACTGTCCTGCCCCTGCAGGTGCGAAAAGGGTCTTGCCACCAAACCCGGAAAACGTATTGGGAAGATTGAAAGCCCTTTACTCGCCCTAATTCTCCGATACTGCCCATCACCGAAGAGGACTCGTCAGGAGCCTGGAAAAGGCAGCTCTAGTGCCCCGGCATGTATGGTGTCCCTACGATGGTATTCGCTTCCTTTGCGATTGAGGGGAAAACCTGTTTCTGCGACTCTACAACATGATATGGAGCGGGGGACGCTCCCCAAAACACGGAAAAAAACTATTTTTCCCCCATTTCCCAAACCAGGGAAAACCCCGGGTCCCCACGACCAATATCTCTCACCTCTTGTCTGTGCAATCTTTGGAAGAAAGTCCCCCTTTAACGTCTACTATATGTATCAACCCCAGCTCTCCAGTAATCTTATGGATTTTATTCCCCGCAGGAGCACACAAAAATTTCATTCATAAGTCCTTGCTGGGATAAGAAACGTTTAATGTTTTTATTTATTTGAAGGGAGCCTTTGATAGAGCTAACCCCATGTATCTTTCCAACTATCTAATTGACCTCGGGGGCCATCATCAGAATAGACAAGTCTACCCAAAACGACACAGTCGGCCCACTTTAGGGAGCTTACTCCAGTGGGAACACATGGAATTAGGAAACCACAGGGGGTGTTCTCTCGCCAATGGGTCCTTTAAAACACTTATGAAAAATCATTTTCTTCTTTCAAATTTTGGGGGTTTTTGTTACTGTTTATGCTGATGCATAGTGCTACAGCTGACTCACAAACACACACAAAAAACGCGTTTTCGAACACTGGGGGGAAATTTTGCAAATCCCCGGGCCTCATCATACACCGAGAAAAACAAGTGCTGTATAAACGGCATCGGGATAAAACTTCCTTAAAAACAAGGGAAAATTCTAAAAAATCCCCACCTACAAGTTAAAAGGGTGTCTTTTTGGGGATTGCAAAACAAGACACAACGATCCCAGATGAGCACTCGTCGCCTCGACACGCTGCTAGGAAAGGGTTTCTGGGAACTGGGGTCGGGCTGTCTCCGTCCTTAAAAGGCTATATGTTTCCTTAACAGATCAGCATAGACTACAACCTAGCACCCTAAAAGTTTCTCAAAAAAGAAAATCTAAACCTTGAAGTCATTCAAAAATACAGCAATTAGGAAAATTTTAGGGTGCCCAAGGTCAACCAAAGGGTGTGCAAAACACGAATAGGGTTCCACCTCTCCACAAGAGTACACAAAAAGGCAGCCCTCCAAAATTTTAGATCACTAAATACTAATGTGATGGTCTTTTTAAAGAGGGGTCTTTCAATCCAAGTGGAAAGAAAAGTGTAATGTTTGGCTCTCATCAGTCGGAAAAGCCAGTTCATTTAATTTTTTATAAAAACTGGATGATGGGAGCACAAAACCGTTATCTCCCCCCCTGGGAACTGTCGGTTTCAATGTGTCCATTCTACCATCAAGGGTTTAAAAAGTGTAAAGTTCATGTGAGCTGATAGGCAAAATTCCCCCTTTTAAAATTAAACCCCCCTGATGTCCCCCAAAATCCTTAACCACGGGTCGCCGCATAGGACGGGCGTGCGGGGGGGCCCGGGGGCGCGTCTACAGGGAGAAACCCGGTTTGAACACCGGGGCAAGCATCCGACGCCTGTGGCTGCTCCTCGAACCAAACGAGCTTTTTCGGGATGCAGCGGGTCTGGCAGCGTCAAGCGGAGGCCGGGGACGTCATCATTGCCTCTGACAGCACTACTGCCCTACAGTCGATAACATCCAGGAACCTTCTTTACACGTCTCGTGAAAAGAATTATTAAACTTGTGTATAAGATAAACGTGTCAGGACAGAGCTGTGACCTTTATTGGTCCCCAGTCACATTGTGGGATAGCGTGGTAACGAGCGTGCAGATGAACTCGCCAACAGTGCTACCGTCTAAGGAAATGGTGTTTGGTTTCCGCTCCCTTGTCCTTGGCCGTCTAACAACGAAGTGTGTTGGCGAAAAATGGAAACGTACAAATAAGAGACTATTGACAGCATGCTCGTTCAGTCTGTTTCTCTCACTACATATATTTGACTTAAACAAATGGTGTCAACCCACTACTAGTGCGGTATGTAATGTTAGGAACAGGCTCCGTAGGATTTTGTCTAAAATAGGATTTTTTTGCATTTCTGGCTTTATTAGGTACAGATTAACAGAAAAAGATGGGGTCGCCAATTTTTCAGACCCCTTACCCCCTTTTGGGGGTCACTTCCCTTTGGGGCCCCCCGGCACTGACCATGCACCTCTCTCCGCAATAATTGACCGATTTTCATAATATGAGTATCCTTTTTGTAGGTTTTTTCAGGTATGCTGAGTCGCATTTAGCGCTCCAAAGCAACCGGAAAGTGGTCCCTTAATAGCACTTCCGGTTCAGATTTAATCATCTTCCGGTTCAGAGTATAGGGTCTAACTCCATTTTTTCTTTTTCAGCATGTTGAAGAAGCAGTTTTGAGCTCAGTCCAGATATACCCTGTGAACTGAGATCGTGGTAGTATCGCCAATATGTCGGGAAGGAGACGGAGTTTGCGTGATCTGTAAAGAAGGTTCCACATCAAGAATCGATTGGGTGAACAATCGGTCCTGACAGATGAATTTTAACAACACTGTAAGAGAGAGTGTGGTCCCGCTTGGTGATACTGAAAGTGACATTCATAACTACTAAATTACTTGTCAGTTTAAATGAAGGAGAACTCAAGTACGTTCAAGTATCATAGTGAATGTCCGGAAGCCCTATCGTCAACAAGAACAAGATTGAACGTCTTAGGCAGAGTCCCGAACCGATTCACCTTGTCTGCGCTCCACGAGGACCGGGGCGACCTCAAGTGCTGTGGGTCTGTTCGGCCAAAGCGGTCAAAGACTATTCCAAAGGAACAAGTGTGTCTATTTTTCCAACTGTGACTTCTGTCCCAAGAATGACTCAGAGCCTGCACGCGTGGCTCTTACTGACTCAATGGGAAAACTCCCTACAGATCAAGCGAAAACCCCAGATGACCATGTTAGAGTTCAGTAGCGGACCTTGAAGAACCCGGCGACGCATCAGCGTTGAACAGTACTATCATCGGACTGTTTTGCGCTCTGCACGCGAATATCACCGAGGCAGATCACAGTAATGTGCCAACTCATTCGCTCAATATGTGATGCACAATTGGTCCTCGCTATTCAAAACACCTTGAGTGACAAGGATGTTTACCTGAGCATGGCTGATGTAGTGTGCCTACATGTCAATTTGAAAAGATACCGTGTGGATGTAAATAGAGTGAGAACTATCGGAAAATACCTCAAAATACTCATCCGCGAGCGCCTTCCAGAAGTGAAGTTTGTCATCATCACTAAGACGGAATGAGCCTGCCGTCTTGTGCTCTCCACTGCAGTCCACGTATGGCCAATGGATACAGGTCCTCAATGAGGAATGATGATGAGATAGTTTGGTACCTGAAGAAATGTCGCCACAACCTTCTGCGAGAAGAGATGCGGCAAACAACCGCAGTTTGGTCCGTTTACAGGCAGCTTCAGTAATTTTGAAAATCCGTTCTTTCTCCAGTTCTTCATGAGTCACCTCCTCTTTGGTAGCCATGTGTTCAAAGTTCCCCGGATACGAGACCAGGAGGTGGACACAACTGTCGACGTTTTCATGCCAGTTTCCCTTTTTTTGGGTTTTCCCCCCCCCCCAAAATACTCGGACTGATCGCCAGTGAAACATCAGACCAAAGAAAGACATGCCTTCACACAAACGTCCAGACCCCTCTGTCAATCGGTCTTCCCTTGCTGTTCATTCTAGAGTGCGTGCAAGAAATCTTGTTGAAAACTCTCAGCTGTGTATATTGGAAGTAACCTACCTTCACATCACTGACCTTAGAGAAACGAAGTTGAGCAGAGTGTTCTCCAGCGGATGAAGGAGGCTGGTGGATTTTTTCTCCCAAACTTTGTCAAGAAAGGCTAACACATTGGTTTGGCGATCGATAATATTGACCTCTTGGAGACACACCGACGGGGCAAGGAACCTTACCATGCACAGTGGTTGTCATGTTCCAGCAGATAAAGATGAGAGTTCAGGAACCGACCACTTGAAAATACGCAGAAAAGCTTCTCTCACCAAAGCCTCTGGTCTTTGACGTGCAACATGGTGCCAGAACCAGTCATCAAACCCACTCCCAATTGAGATTTATCGTCTATGAAATGGGAAAGAGGAAGAATATTCTGAGCAAATACTTCACTCACATCTGGGCCTTGCAAACTACCTGGAACTGATTATGGCACGATTGATTGTGGATTTCACTGAACTGGGTCAGCGAAGGAACAAACACAGGACAGTGACATGCAAAGGAATCAGAAGAGTGCTCCCCCATGAGAGGCACTCCAGTCCCGACGCTATAACTACAGTCAAGGAACAAGCAAACCAACCAGGGAAATTGGCAAGAAAGATGTGATGCCAACTTGGGCTGCTACAAATCTCTGCTGTTATCCCAGTCCATCCGACAGCCCAAACACGCACGAATGTAAGGTTATCGCTCCATTATTCAAAGACCACACCCATGACTATGGACTCTTTACACTGTTCTTCGGTTAGCCCAAGGATCTCTGCCACTGTCCATTGGTCCACAGAGAAAACTTTGCTAACAACTGGACCTGGACCTACTATTCACGTGCTTTTTGAAATTCAGCAGTCAGTTGGGGACACCAATTGGATCCTAATGGCAGGACTCTCCATATTGAATTTGCTGCTTTACTGCTCTCGGGAAAACGATAGATGGCAGTGGCCTGGATATATGTGCCATTGAAATGGTGCTACACATCAGCAGCCCTTCGGGGATCTTCAGTGGCAAAGCATACAAAAGAGGCATCGAATACCACATCACATCATCATAGCAATTATGATGAATGCGGTTTGATGTCATATTATCCACTCTTTCAAAGGCCCCAGTTAGTGTCCTGTGCAATGCTTTCAAGGACAAGCTCATTCAGTACACCCCGAATATGACTGAAGGACTATGAATATGTCAGATCATGGTCACGCTGGAAATGTGAAGCCACTGGAGGAGGATGAAAAACATTGGAGAGTTGCAGAATTTCCTTTCAGCATACCTCGATCAAGTGGAAAGCCTTTTCATTCGTCAGCTCTGCCGCTCAGGGGACTGGCAGATTATCTTGGCCTTCTCTTGGAGAAACCTGATCATGTATTTCTTCGCACGGGATCTTCTAAATTACGCTCCTGATGCCTGGTCCCATCTTGCACAAATGAATGCGCTTGGAAGATAATGAGCCTGAAACATGGAAGCATTGATGATATCCGGTGACATTACAGTTGTTTGCAAATCCGAGATACCCTTCAGCGAATCTCGCCCAGATCAGGCACTTGAACAGGAAATCAAGAAACGAAAGGACACGGTGGTATGGTAGGACTCCAGAGATGAAGCGCTCTCAATCGACTCGTCACCCACTCCCTTGCCTTGCCCGTATCGAGAGGATTGACGTATCGTGAGAGCTTTCCCAACAGTTTCCAGTCATCCAACGCACAGAGCATTACCACTGTCTGGACAGATTGCCACTGAGGTCATGAGAGAATGCCAAAAGATTCCGTCAATCAATAGAGTTGCACTGCACAGACAACCCCTTCAGAGTGAACACCATTGAAAAGTTTAGTTCATCACTCTGTTGCCCAGAGGTAGCAAAGCAGATATGCCTCATTATGCAGAAAAGGGTCAGAAGCGTTCGAGAGTTCGTTTTTGTGAACGTCTGACTACCAACATCAAATCTCTCGGTTTGGGAAAGATGAAAGAAGCTCACGTTGAAGGCATTCTCAATTGGATGGATAACTCAAAAGTACGCATTGGAGATAAAGTCATCAAATTGCGTGAGGATCGTAATTTACTGGGTCAGATTTCTCATTGTTTCAGGGAAGCCACCGGTCTAGTTCAAATTCGAGGAAATAATTGGCAAGTACGAGATGTCAACAGTGCCCCGCTCTCTGTGTGCTGTTGATAGATCTTTGTACTATCCCAACTGGGACAAGGCCAGTCTGATGCATGCCGTTGAAGATGCCACGGTTTGAATCCCTTGAATGTTCCTCCAGTACCCAGACATAGGGAAGGATATCCTCCAGTTAAAGTTTCATCATTGATGCAAATGGGTGTACTTCATAGTAAATGACAAAGACGCCAAATATGCTGAAGATTTCACCTTTAGGATGCATTCACAAACGCATAGAGACAAATGATGACAAGCTATGATGAGGGGCGTGTTGTGTTTTGATCGATACTTGGATCTGTCGTTGAACAAAACAAGACCCTGCAGAAGCGATAACCACAATCCATTGAGTACGAAATTCATCCCCGAAATGAAGCTCACCATGTCCATTAGGATTACTTTCCATCAAAACAAAGCGGAAGCTCACATGCTTGTTTGTCCAAGGACTGCTTGACTATTTCCGCAAGAAAGATTCATTCGTGCTCGTTGTCGTGTACGATGATCATATCAAGGGACTAGGTTTTGAGTATTGCTCATACACCAGGAAGAGGCTGACACATTGATTCCAAACCAGTACTTGCCTCTACGGGCGCCTGTGGTTGCTGCCAGAAATCTGCGGTTGGGTCGCCCGACACTGACGTACTCCTGCTCCTTCTTGATCTTAATCGCCTCCAGACAGATAGCATCTACTACATCCTTGAAGTTTCATACGGGCAAAGGAAAGCGAAACGGGAAAATAGACATCTTTGAAAGAGTGCATGTTATTGGCCGTCGCAAATGTCAAGGACTTTCTTGGACTCACCACAACTTTCTCTCAGGTGCTGATTGGGGAGGCAGATTCAAGGAATTTTCAAAGAAATCATGGGTAAATGCAATACCTGAAAGCTTGTGATGATGACCCTGCATTTGACTCTTCAAAGCAATTAGGGTGCATTTCTATTCCTGCCCGAGTTTGGTCAATGGACGAGCCGTTCCCCACTCAGGTGAAGCGTTGGAGACTTTTGTGTGTCATGTCTACAGTTCAAAAGGTCCAGCAACCCCCTACATCACTCAGGTGGGAAGCTGTTTTCGGTCAAAGAACTTGGAATGGAGAAATGCTTCCAACAACTCGTGCTGCATTGCCTTAAAAAAACCCATATCATGCGTGCAAACTACATGACCAAACACATGACTACCTGAAATTTGTCCAACCCTTCCTGCAATTGAGAAAAATGGATGGAAATTGTAGAAAGTGGTGTATGTTTCCACTGACTGTCTTGCCCTGCCTGCCCCACAAGCTGTAGTTTTTAACTCGTCAAATGTGGCCTGCAAAGTAGGAATGAAGGGAACTCGGTGTAGCTGCTTGAAGAATGGCCTGCCCTGTAACTCCTCTCTGTAAATGCCTAATGGCGTGAGTGCGCAAACGCTATTGGGAGGACATTTTCAATATGGACATTGATGAATAACTGATTGATTTTAACGGGTCCCGATGTTGACAGTATCGCAAAATCGGACCGTATCGCTTAAATCATAACGGCGCTTTGGGTGGATGGTTGGGCGCAGGGGTGGTTACTAACGCCCAGTGGAACTCCACTGTCTGTCTTACGCCAGAAATAAAGGAGGAAAGACATACCCTGTTAAATTATTTAAGTATGCCTAGCATAAAACGTGGCATGAAAAGTAGCTTAGCCGGCTTTCGTAATAGAAGCGGGTGAAAACAACGAAAAATAGAGGTTTCGGTCATACCAAATCTGGACGTGATAGAGAAATTTAGTATCGACCTGACATCACATCAGCAATTTAGTAGGATCAGTAGTTCACTTGTCTGTACAAAGAAAATGTTTTTTTTTTGAATGTGGTTGCTTAGTGTTCACCAGGACCAATCCTGGGGGTTTCCAAAAGAGGACTGACCCCCCAGAAAGGGGGTGAGGGGTTCTGAAATGGACCCCATCTTTTTCTGTTAATCTGATACCTATAGAAGCAGAACTGCAAAAAAATCTTTTACACAAAAATACTCCTACGGGAAATACAGGCATACCACAACTATACATAACAAATGGATATTACTATGCGCCAGAAGGTGTCTTATTGTAGGCTAAGCTAGGGTATAAGTACATGTGGGAGGTAGCTGGCAGTGACAACAGCAATATGAAAAAATGTAACCTGTGTAAAACAGAAGAGAAGCACACCCTCCGCCATTATGACTGGAATGTCAAGAAATTATTTTTCTTTAGAGGCAGCTGTGCCAATGCCTCCTATGCTGGGCTGCTGCACTATTATCTACAACATGTCACCTTATCAAAGTCAAAAACAGTCCCACCCAAACTTTGCCAATGCCTCATAGAGACTTAATTATAAATAAAATAAATTAAAGTGTAACTAACATGGTCCTTTTTGTATATGCATATCTAAATGTAATTAACACATTTACTACTAACGTTCATCAATCCATGCAATCCTTCCCATAAAACCTGCATGGGGAGTGCGCCCTTTGCCTATTTTGTACCCTTAATTATATATGTATTATGTGTACATTATTCACAATAAACGTTTTGATCTGATCTGATCTGATCTGATCTGATCTGATCTGATCTGATCTGATCTGATCTCTCTCTCTCTCTCTCTCTCCTCTCTCTCTCTCTCTCTCTCTCTCTCCCTCTCTCTCTCTCTCTTCTCTCTCTCTCACTCTCTCTCTCTCTCCTCTCTCTCTCCTCTCTCTTCTCGTTCTCCTCTCTCCGTCTCCTCTCTCTCTCACTCTCTCTCTCCTCTCCCTCTCTCTCTCTCTCTTCTCTCCAGAATTCTTAGAACCTTTTATACCTCCATGCCTCTATATCCGTCCAAAAACCATAAATAATAAAAAAAAATCCTCGCACCTCTGCATAGAAACATCAAAAGGAAAACAGTTAATCAAGCAAGCTCTTCCTAAAATATTTGAAAAAATTAGAGTTTTAAGATCGAGTAAACAACACAATATTGCAAACTTTCTCTCGTTCCTGTTAACACTGACAATTCGCGCGTCACTTTTTTCTTTCCTGTTAACACACTCGTTCGTTTACCTCCGTTAAGCGCCGCCCACGAGTTTACCTTTACTAGTACTCTGCACAAAACCTTTCGAATTCCAAGGTTTCTCTCTGCCTCTCGCCCGGCCCTAAGCCTCCCCTTGGCCTTTAATTTCCTTTCCCTATCACCCGTTTCCCCTCACCTGCCACCATTTTTCTCCCTTTCCACCATTCGCTGTCCTCTTCTCCCAGGCACTTCCTTCGCCTACCCTGGCCGTTTGCCCTTGTCGTTCATTTCCGTCGCTCCTCACTTGCCAAGCAATCACCGTCGTGGCATCGCTGCTGCTAGGCTATTATATACTTCTGTTTTTCTTCTTTATGCCCATTTTTGCTATTGTTCTATTTTTTCCTGTACTACTACTTTTTTCTAGTTTCCACCAGCGAAGAGACCAATGTGACACGCTCGCTAATTTTGTGTGTATTTCACTCACGGTCTTGTCCACGCGAGCTGGGACCTCGCGATCGCCAGTTTAACCTCCCTGAAATAAGAGTTTTGAAGACTTTGTTTTGTTTGAAGAGTTTTAATTGAAGAGAATAAAGGTTTTGGAGCTCAAATAAGGACCTATCTAGGAATGCTGACCCTCAACCACCAGACACACCTCACCATCCCCTTGCTCAAGGGGGCAGTAACCGCCCAAACTTTCTCGTGAAAAATCCCCAGGAACTACGGGGCCGGGGATCGAACACCGACCACGGCTGGCGCGCGATGCTCTAATACACCGAGCCACTCAGGCAATATTGTGTGTGTGTGTGTGTGTGTGTGTGTGTGTGTTTTGTGTGTGTGTGTGTGTGGTTTTGTGTGTGTGTGTGTGGGGGTTTTGTGTGTGTGTGTGTGTGTGTGTGTGTTGTGTGTGTGTGTGTGGTGTGTGTGTGTGTGTGTGGGGTGTGTGTGTGGGGTGGTGTGGCGTAGAGCCATGACCAGGATAAGAAGTCGGGGATGATCATTTAGGTAAATGGGAGAGGTTGTTTACAGGAAAAAGATGATGTTAGAGTGTGCGAGCCATAGACTGGAGAGGAAATTTTTGGGATGTGTCAAAATATGGAAAGAGGTGTCACCCGGAGATGAAGATTTTAAGACACACTTTTGAGAAAATACTTAAACCCCCCACATGTCCCACCCAACGAGGAAGTAAGCACAGAGGTTAGCATACCAGTGTTAGATAGCCCCATGTCACCTGCAGAAATTTTTGATCAAGTCAAGAATATGAAGCCGACAAAGCCTGCGGGCCGGACGAATATCGCCTGGATATTTTCGCTGTTGCCTGTACCCTGTTTTTGACTATTGTTTACCCTATTCAACAGGGGTTTCATGAGTGGTCAGTATCCTTTTACATGGCCCCAGGGCAAATATTTTTTACCATCTTTAAGAAAGGGGACAGGATAAACCCAATAATTATCGGGGAATTAGTGTTACTAACTCCATCACCAAGTTTGTACGGCATGGTCCTCTGTCATAGACTAGGCCATGGTTTAAGTC
>JACEEZ010024823.1:77500-87500 GCA_016584305.1 Chionoecetes opilio | reverse complement strand
CTCAGCAACAGGCGGCATCATTCCATTACTGGTTGGTTAAAATCTCTTTGTACAAGTTCTCTATATACGCTACGAGGATGCAATAGTACATGCACCTCACCACCACCATCACCACCACAGTCTCGTCTCTCCGGCAAGGCAATCTCTGGAAATATGGATCACCAGCTGAAACAATCCATACGCGGACAACAATCTAAAATCGATGTACTGGTATTGGCAATATCGGCTTACTACTCTTTTTGTTCTGGAGGAGAATAGTTAGCATGGTAATTTTTGCCAACACTTTGAATACTAGACACGAGGTCATTTGTCTTCCGTAGTGGGCTGCCCTGGAGGAACTTCTGCTTCATTGACGTGCTATTAACAGTTATTTATAGCAATGCAGTTAATTAAACCAATAAACCATTCTGGTCAGACTGCTCCTGTGTGAGTTAATCTTTCCTCTCTTTGTCTCAGGTTTACACATACCACATAGCTCCCTCGTCCATTGCGCTACCGCTTCTCACCCTATTGACGTGCTACATGTACTAATGACTTTAATCCAAAATATAGGGCAGCATATAGTACAGTTATTAAGGCTGTCAGAGAGGGTCACCGTTGTTCACGGTGGACCCTCCAACTGAGCAGCTTCACACCACTGGGTTACAGGCAGTAGATGCTGATCCTCCCATTGACGAAAGCGCACCCTCTCTTGACGAAGTCAGAGAGGCTGTAGCAAAGTTGAGGGGTGGAAAGGCAACTGGTGTTTGTAATATCAGTGCGGAGCTCCTCAAAGCTGGGGGTGAGGCCATGATCCACGGGTTGCATGCTGTCCTGACTGCCGTGTGGCAATCAGGTACCATTCCTCCTGACTGGAAAAGGGGGCTGGTCATCTCTATCTGGAAAGGGAAAGGGGACCGTCAGGACTGCAACAATTACCGCGGTATTACACTGCTCAGCGTACCAGGCAATGTGCTTGCCCATCTATTGCTGACACGGATTCGCAGCCATCTGGTGAAGCATCAGAGACCTCAGCAGTCTGGGTTCACGCCTGGTAAGTCAACAACGGACCGTATCCTAGCGCTTCGTGTCCTGGTGGAACGCCGACGTGAGTTTCGACAGGGGATGCTTGCAGCCTATGTTGATCTCAAGAAGGCGTTTGACTCAGTGCATCGTGAGTCACTCTGGGATCTTCTGCGACTTCGAGGGATTCCTGCAAGGACTATTGGTTTGATAACTGGTCTGTATTCTGGGACTGAGAGTGCTGTGAAGTGTGGGGCAGGTGTATCCGGCTTCTTTCCTGTGAATACAGGAGTGAGGCAAGGGTGCGTCCTTGCCCCATCACTTTTCAACGCTTGTATGGACTGGGTATTGGACAAGGCTGTAGATCAAAGTGATTGTGAACATCCGTCGACAACACCAAGATCACTGATCTTGTTTTTGCCGATGATGCAGTAATCTTTGCTGAGTCGCTGGAGGTCCTGGTGATGGCTCTCGAGGCGCTGCACAAGGAGGCAAAGCCTTTGAGACTTGAGGTTTCCTGGCTCAAGACCAAGGTCCAGGTGTTTGGAGACTTACTAGATGAAGCAGTACAGTCTGTTCATGCGTGTGGCGAGGACATTGAGATCTTGGAAAGTTTTACATACCTTGGTAGTGCAGTCCATAATGACGGCGGGTCACGTCAAGAAGTCTTACGGCGGATTGGCATAGCCCACGGTGTTATGGATTCACTCAGCGGGAGTATTTGGCGTTGTCGATACCTGTGCAGGAGGACAAAGATCCGGATCTTCAAATCGCTTGTGATCCCTGTCTTACTCTATGGTTGTGAGACATGAACACTAAATAGTGACTTGAAGAGACGAATCAATGCCTTTGGTAATAAGTGTCTTCGCAGAATCATGGGGTTCGGTGGGATGATTACGTGTCAAATCAGCGATTGCACCGTGAGACTGAATCGAGGCCTATTACCTGCATAGTCCGTCAGCGCCAACTTCGGCTATATGGGCATGTGGCACGCTACCCTGAAACCGATCCTTCCCATCAGGTTGTATCTGTAAGAGACAATCCGGAGTGGAGGAGGCCAAGGGGGCGCCCACAAGGCTCGTGGCTGGGGCAAGTTGATGTTTCTTGTCGAGAGCTGCTTGGTATGGGAAAGGAGCCTGCATGGGAACTCGCACGTGGTGACCCCCTGGAGTGGCGTCGTAGGGTGGGCGAGGCGATGCGCCTCCCGGCGTATGCCCCCAATGATTGATTGATTGAGAGTGTGAGTGTGGATATATAAGTTCTAATTAAAACTTTGGAAGCTATGTATTTTATAGGTGTGTGTGTGTGTGTGTGTGTGTGTGTGTGTGTGTGTGTGTGTGTGTGTGTGTGTGTGTGTGTGTGTGTGTGTGTGTGTGTGTGTGTGTGTGTGTGTGTGTGTGTGTGTGTGTGTGTGTGTTTGTGTTGTTTCGTAAGTACAATACAACCCTTTTTTTTTTTTTTTTTTACATCACAAAGGACTGGCCAAGGGCACAAGAAAAAGAGGTAACACAAAGCCCGCTTAGTTGCCAGTCCCTATAAAGAAGACAGTAAGAGAATAAATAAAAAAAAAGAGGGGTGGGCCAAATTAGTTCGGGAGGTGTCTTGTTACTCTTCTCCTGAAAAAACTTAAGTCGTAGGAAGGTGGAAAAATAGAAACAGGAAAAGAGTTCCACAGTTTACCAGTGAAAGGGATGCAAGAGT
Organism: Chionoecetes opilio; assembly: GCA_016584305.1. Classification (NCBI taxonomy): domain Eukaryota; kingdom Metazoa; phylum Arthropoda; class Malacostraca; order Decapoda; family Majidae; genus Chionoecetes; species Chionoecetes opilio. The sequence goes on along the minus strand of JACEEZ010024823.1, from coordinate 84,797 downwards.
AAAGATACTGATTAACTCTTGCATTAGGAAGATGGACATAATAGGGATGCGAATGAGTAGAAAGTCCTGTGCAGCGAGGCCGCGGGAGGGGGGGAGGCATGCAGTTAGCAAGTTCAGAAGAGCAGTGAGCATGAAACTAACGTTAGAAGACAGCAAGAGAAGCAACATTGCGGCGGTGATTTAAAGATTGAATATAGTCAGTCAGAGGAGGGGAGTTGATGAGACGAAAAGCTTTTGACTTAACCCTGTTTAGGAGAGCTGTATGAGTGGATCCCCCTCAAACATGTGAGACATACTCCATACATTGGCGGATAAGGCCCCTGTAGTGAGCAAGCAGCTGGGAGGGAGAAAAAAAAGGACGCACACGCCATAGGACACCTAACTTCTTAGAAGCTGTTATAGCAAGAGATGAGATGTGAGATTTCCAGTTCAGATTTTTAGTAAAGGATAGTCCAAGAATGTTCATTGTAGAAGAAGGAGACAGTTGAGTGTCATTGAAGAAGAGGGGATAGTTATCTGGTAGGTTTTGTCGAGTAGATAGATGAAGAAATTGGGTTTTTGAGGCATTGAACAAAACAAGGCTTGCTTTGCCCCAATCAGAAATTATAGAAATATCAGAAGTTAGGCGCTCGGTGGCATCTCTCCGTGAATCATATATAAGGACAAAGGGCATTGAAGGAAAGCGGATCTTTCTCACATAAATACAACAAACTGGGAGTCTGGGAAAAAAACAGATTTACCACTTTTTCCTCGGTCTTCCATTCTCTAGATGTAATTTCTCCCCCGAGACAAATATAAAAAAAAATACCTTATCCTTTTACTCTCATTTTTTCCCCGTATTTCCTTTCCATAAGTCCACCAAGGGAAATCCGGGATGTTCTCACCTCTCACCTTCTTACTATACAAACTAATACCTTTTAATACTCGTCCACAGGTGAAACAAAATCATGGAGGTTTAATATCAATATTTATGGAGGGGAGCGAGGCGTTCTAGGGAAGGTAAGGAAGACAGGAGATCAAGGGTGATGCAAAGGATGAAGGTAATGGTGATTGATGGGGTTCAAGGTAAAGATTGCGCTTCTCTGCAAGGTTCAGGTGGTGGGCAATGTGTTTGTCAAAGAGGTGTTGCGGTGACTGAATCAGGGATGTTATGTTGAGTGCTGAGTTTTTATTGGCTTTTGTAGACCTGGGGGGAAGGGAGTCAGACAGACAGACAAAGAGAAAGGTAAACAGACAAACAAAAAGCCAAACCCCCATTCCTCTCCCCATGCACATACACGCATAAAGACCAACAATAAAATATAATAAGGTATAATCCCACACAAAATGCAAGGCCACGAGTGTTGGCGGTAAGGGGCGAGACTCACGTGTTGGCTCCTGCACTGACTTAGACGTCACTGGGCATTGGCGATCTTTGATTCGGCTAAATTGGTTTGCATTGATTTGGTTTCTATTTTGAGGGCGATACTTGCCGTAAAAAGACAAAATGTTCCTATTTCTGCATGTTATTTGGTATATTCATACGCACCTGCCCACCATGATTACGCTGCGATGCCCTCTTTTATATAGACCACTACATAAATCAATCATATCAATGCCCGCGGGGGAAGGCAATGGCGCCCGGAAGGTGGTGGATGAGAGACCCTGCATGACTGTGGCCTGACCATTACATTAGCTTCGTCACTCGATGAATATTCGGCAATTTCCCACATGCTGTAAAAGGCCTGAAAAAGTGTCCTGGTGGAACGCCGACGTGAGTTTCGACAGGGGATGCTTGCAGCCTATGTTGATCTCAAGAAGGCGTTTGACTCAGTGCATCGTGAGTCACTCTGGGATCTTCTGCGACTTCGAGGGATTCCTGCAAGGACTATTGGTTTGATAACTGGTCTGTATTCTGGGACTGAGAGTGCTGTGAAGTGTGGGGCAGGTGTATCCAGCTTCTTTCCTGTGAATACAGGAGTGAGGCAAGGGTGCGTCCTTGCCCCATCACTTTTCAACGCTTGTATGGACTGAGTATTGGACAAGGTTGTAGATCAAAGTGATTGTGGAGCATCCGTCGACAACACCAAGATCACTGATCTTGTTTTTGCCGATGATGCAGTAATCTTTGCTGAGTCGCTGGAGGTCCTGGTGATGGCTCTCGAGGCGCTGCACGAGGAGGCAAAGCCTTTCGGACTTGAGGTCTCCTGGCTCAAGACCAAGGTCCAGGTATTTGGAGACTTACTAGATGAAGCAGTATAGTCTGTTCATGCGTGTGGCGAGGACATTGAGATCTTGGAAAGTTTTACATACCTTGGTAGCGCAGTCCATAATGACGGCGGGTCACGTCAAGAAGTCTTACGGCGGATTGGCATAGCCCACGGTGTTATGGACTCGCTCAGCGGGAGTATTTGGCGTTGTCGGTACCTGTGCAGGAGGACAAAGATCCGGTTCTTCAAGTCGCTTGTGATCCCTGTCTTACTCTATGGTTGTGAGACATGGACACTAAATAGTGACTTGAAGAGACGAATCAATGCCTTTGGTAATAAGTGTCTTCGCAGAATCATGGGGTATCGCTGGGATGATTACGTGTCAAATCAGCGATTGCACCGTGAGACTGAATCGAGGCCTATTACCTGCATAGTCCGTCAGCGCCAACTTCGGCTATATGGGCATGTGGCACGCTACCCTGAAACCGATCCTTCCCATCAGGTTGTATCTGTAAGAGACAATCCGGAGTGGAGGAGGCCAAGGGGGCGCCCACAAGGCTCGTGGCTGGGGCAAGTTGATGTTTCTTGTCGAGAGCTGCTTGGTATGGGAAAGGAGCCTGCATGGGAACTCGCGCGTGGTGACCCCCGGGAGTGGCGTCGTAGGGTGGGCGAGGCGACGCGGCCCCCGGCGTATGCCCCCAATGATTGATTGATTGATTGTAAAAGGCACCGTTTCTTCTGCTATAATATCAGACAGGTCAAGTAGTCGACGTATAGCCCAGACCTGTAAATATATATCATTTGTAGTTGCTAAATCTCTTCCCATCATCCAATGCGGTTTGAAACGATCACCACATTGGTCCTTAACGCATCTGCTGACGATCTGTTTCTAATGTAATGAAATGTCACACGTCGGGGTCACTTTGAAAGATCTTTTTTTACATCATATGGGAGTAGCAAAGGGCAGAAAAAAAGGTAGCAAAAAGCCTGCTGAATACCAATCCCCATATGTCCAAAAGACAGCAAGAGACTTCAAAGAGGGTGGGCCAATTTAGCTTGCGAGGTGTTTTGCCGCTTCTTGCTTGAAAAAATTGCCGTCGTAGAAATATGCAAAATTAGAACCAGGAAGAGTTTACAGGAGAGGGATGAACACATAGTCCTTCAGTTACCTATGAAAATGGCAATACTCAGTGTTAAACCAAATCAATCCCAAAGTATTGACAATGCCATTACGCTTCCTCTAATACTGCCGCTGCTATCACTACTGCTACGTACTACTACTATTAGTGATGCTAATAATAATAATATAAAATAAAATAAAATAATAATAATAATGATAGTGAAGAAAATGATAATATTATGACCAAAAAAATCATAATGATAGTATTGGTAATAATAATAATATAATAATAATAACGATAATAATAATGATAATAATAATAATTATTATTATTATAATAATAATAATAAATGATAGAAATAACGATAATAATATGAATTTTTGTAATGAAAAAATCAGAAATAATAATAACAATAATAATAATAATAATAACAATAAAATAATAACATTTATAATAATAACAATATCATAAGAAGTGATAATAATGAAAATAATATGTAAATTAGTAAAAATAATAATGATCGTAATAATGATAATATTATTATTTTAATTAATAATATTGATAATAGTAAATAATAACAGTAATATTAATATTAATAACAAAAATTATAATAACATAAATAATAATGATATATTTTTTGAAACTATAATTTTCATCATCATCATCATCATCCTCATCATCATCATCATCATCATCATCATTATCATTGGCATCACGATATGGTGTCCTCGCAGACTTGTAAATTTGGTATCCATATCAATTTTGAAAAGTATTCATATCAAAAACTTTATATATCATCTTCCAAGCGTCATCTCTAAAAGTTCGGAACGCAGACTCTCTTTTTTCTCTTCAATTTGGAAGGAGATCTAGAAGAGGAAATTTTTCATGTCTTTTTTGGCGGTAGCGGCGGATCGTTTGTCAGTGGCCTTGATGGGGAGAAAAACATCCAACTCACATCCACCGCGCACAGTTATTGCAGGGTTCCTCCCGCTTGTCTTCAACATTTTTGTTGCGGTGTCGATAATTGGGAAAATCTTTGCGGTATTACGCTGCACATTGGGAAACTGAGGAGGAGGAGGAGGAAGAGGAGGAGAAATATGAAGAGGAGGAGGAGAAAAAAGGAGGAGGAGGAGGAGGAGGAGGAGGAGGAGGAGGAGGAGGAGAAGAAATAAGGAGTTGAAAAAAGGAGGAAGAAAAGGAGGAGAAAAAAAGGAGGAATACAAAAGTAGCTTCTAACAGCAAAAGACCTACTGGTCTTAACTGCTTGAATATAGGTCTACGACACTAACTTGAGAAAACAAGTAACGGGATAGTAAAGGAGAAGGCTTCACCCTAACTACCATTTCCTCCAGCCAAAGGTGGCCGGAAAATAGAGAAGCCAGGTAATATTGATAAACAAATATTGAATTTATGAGACAATAAAATACTGCATATCTACCCCTATCTCTACTGTGTATGAGTGTATGTGGGTCGGCACTGTGTGGGTGTGAAGGGGAGGTGTGGCCGCCTTGCCTGCCGCTTTCTAGGGAGGTAGCGGTCAATCAGGCCCCAGCAACGCTTAAACCACAGAGGTAATGTGCTTTCTCTTTCGAGACGCCGTACACTGAAGCGTGCACTAGACCTTTGATGCATTATTTCCCAATGATGGCCTTTAACTGGCGGAGCCCTCATAGTGAAGCACAGCCCGGCACAGCTCAAAACTGGAGGTAGTGATTGTTAACTTGGGTCTCTCTGCACCCGTGTTTATGGAAAGAGTTGTAATGTTGTGGTTATAAGTGTTGTTATGATGTAGACATTATGTAGGAGAAGGCAAAGTGTGGATATGAAGAGGACTAGGAGGAGGAGGAAGAGGAATAAAAGTGGAGGTGGAGAAGGAAGAGCAGCAAAAGGAGAAAGGGGAGGAGGAAGAATATTCAGGAGAGGAGAAAGAGACTAAGAAAGAGGCGTTGGAAGAGGAGGACAAAGAGGCAGAGATAGACGAGGTCGGACAAGGAGGAATAGAAGATGGCCGCGGTGGAGGATGCACGAAGAGATAAAGAACGAAGGGAACCCCCAAAAAAAAGGAAAGGCGTGGAAAATCTAAGACGAGGAGAGAGAGCAGAGAGAGAGAGAGAGAGAGAGAGGAGGAGGAGAGAGAGAGAGAGAGAGAGGAGAGAGAGAGAAGAGAGGAGAGAGAGAGAGAGAGAGAGAGAGAAGAGAGAGAGAGAGAGAGAGAGAGAGAGAGAGAGAGAGAGAGAGAGAGAGAGAGAGAGAGAGAGAGAGAGAGAGAGAGAGAGAGAGAGAGGAGAGAGAGAGAGAGAGAGAGAGAGAGAGAGAGAGAGAGAGAGAGAGAGAGAGAGAGAGAGAGAGAGAGAGAGAGAGAGAGAGAGAGAGAGAGAGAGAGAGAGAGAGAGAGAGAGAGAGAGAGAGAAACCAGAGGATCCCACACAGTCAGATCCTACAGTGAAGCAAGAGTCCTTCTGGAATCCCTGCAGCTCAAATTTCATGGAAGCGTCAAAGTAAATCTGTTTGAAAAATCTGGAGAGAGAAGTGAAAAGTTGGTTCATGCATCTTCTCTTCCCTCCGACCAGCCTACCCCCCCGCCCACCTGCCTACCCACCTACCTAACCCCCGCCCACCTGCCTACCCAGCCGCCCACCTTCCTACCCATCCTCCCACCTGCCTACCCAGCCGCCCACCTGCCTACCTAGCCCTAGGTGGGCGATAACACGGGCACAAAGACAATGTCCAGTAAAAACTTGACGCCGCTGGATAATTGAGAACGATGCACAGTTTGCGTTACAGAGGAAACGAACATATTAGGGAAGGAATATGAATGGAATCCGAAGCTGATGTAGGTCTTGTTAGTGACATTCAATTCAGGTAAAGCAGGATAACGGGAGGAACGCGCTGCTACACATAACACTGAAGTGCACCGTGGCTTGTTGCGGGAGCCTGTCTGATTGCAATGGTGTGAGGCAGGTGTAGAGAAGAGTATTTTAACTTTTTCATTCTCTTTTAGTACTCTTACTTCCTTACTTTAATTTCCTCCTACTTCTTCTTTCCTTCCAACTGTCTATTTCCCTCAAATGTAATGTAATGTAATGTAGAAAATATACAACCTGAGAAGTGCTGTGATGAGCCTGATAACTATATGAAGGAGTCCTTGGAAGGTGCGTCGCGTCCTTTGTGATCACGGCTGCCGGTGTGGCGTCCGTAGCAGAGGAGCAGCGAGTGTGTTGTGACTTGCGAGGTGATGCGTATACCATTATAGCGTATGTCATTACAGAATGGGTGGACACTGCGTATGTCTAGCACAATGAATACTCTATAAGACACTCCCGGTGACTCGTGCACCTCGACTGGAACACAAATACACGGAAAAGATAAAGTGAGAAGTTCTTATGAGCCAACATTCCCACTTCAAGTCCAAAATCGTTGTCGAGATGTCGCTTTTTGTATTAAAAAGAATGGTCTCTATCAACACCTTTTTCTGTATTCTCAGCAGCAATAACTGTCAGGTTTTGCTGAGTGGCCAAAGCTGCCCAACATTCCGGTGTGGAGACAATGCAGTTCCGGCCCACCTTGGAAGGCATATGTCAGCCGCGCGGTAGTCGCTGACCTGACGCGGCGCCACATCAAACAAGAAACAAATTTTTTGAACTTTGCTTTTGAGATCTAATTTAATGAAAACTTTATCAAAATCTATTCCCATTTTCTATGAATATTTTTTCATGATCCTTTATCAGCGTGTCGAGCATTGTCATAGTTTCGCAAATGAGGCAAACACGCGGTATCGGTGCCTCTGTGGGGCGTGCAGGCCGTGCAGGTCGTGGAGGCTCAACACACGGCTTGATCGCCCCATTACTGCCAACACATGTGCGGCATATAGTTATGTACCCTCACAACCTGACCAGCCTGCTGTCCCCAACCACTTCCTTTTATTGATAACTACAACTGTTTTTCAACTCCTCTTGTGAATCCTCTTGTCAAATGGCACGCTTGGTA
>JACEEZ010024823.1:72500-75000 GCA_016584305.1 Chionoecetes opilio | reverse complement strand
GGTGTTGCAGGTCTGATCTGGGTCTGGCGTGGGTCTAGTGTGGGTGTGACGTGAGTAGCAATAATGATGAATAAGAAAAATAAACACCGATCTGGTCATGTCGTCCCGGGATAGGAGTAAAGAGAAGCGAAGAAAGGACTAAGAGAGTGAACATTATTTCTAAAGGTATTTGAAGAGCTTGCCGGCGAACGATGTAGTAACTGTTAAACGCACATAATGAGTCTTCCTTGGTAAATGATGAGTGTATTCCCCTCACGTCCGGTGCCAATCCAGCAGTTCAAGCCAATGAAGTCTTTCTCAGACGCACGTTTGGATGAAAATTGTTACGGTTACTGCAAGAAAAAAAAGCTCAAATGATTTCCCGAAGCTAACCGGGCTGGGGCGCAATACAGGCAGCTTCCCAGAGCGAGACGGTAAAGGCGAGTCAGAGAGGTTTAAGTTGGAGGGTTGGGACTGTGTAATTCAAGCCGCGGTCACACGAGCAACTTTTCTGGCAATATTACAGCCGGCAACACAAACGCGGCCCAAACTCGGCCATAATTGCGCAGTTTTTTGAAGACCAACATGTCGGTCTTTCGGCAAGCACATTGCTGCAATTCCTTCCACCAATGGATATTATTTGACATACATTTTTAATGGATGCTCTAATTCAATATACAGAAGCTAAAATAAACACCTACATAGTAGCAAGAACCGATTACAATACGAATTGTGAAGTCCTGTACATTTTTTAAAGCATTTTGAAGGATATAATACACTTATGAAAATTTACATGAGTTAGGGATGGTTTTCTATTTTCTTTGTTGACTGTCTATTAATAACTGAAATTTTTAGGGGATACTGAACTGGACAAACTTATTGTTGATCAATGATGTATGAATTTTGATGTTTATTCACACTGACGCGCTTCCATACACAAGAATCCATTTCAATCATTCACCACCCTATTTGTGAACCAGTTTCTCCCTATTTCTCCCTATTTTTCCAAAGACGCTTCTTCGGATACGGCTTGAGAAGCCGAAATTGGCATTAAAACTCGGCTACCTCTGTGAAAGTCCGTGTGACCAAAACACGGCAGGTATTGATTGCCTTTGCTGAATATTGCCGGTTGAATATTGACGGAAAAGTTGCTCGTGTGACCGCGGCTTTAGGGGAGGCGAGAGGCAGGGTTTAGGGCAGAGCAGTGAGGATATGGCATGAAGAGAAGGGGAAGAGGGTACTGGAGGGAGAGATAAAAGAAGCGGATGGAAGGCTAACATGTAAAAGGTACCAAAACTTAAAGAAATATACGAATGTGAAATAATAATATGACCAGTGATATATACGTAGGTTTTATATGACAAAGTTGTTTTATGGTGCGAGAATTGAAAAATACACCGGCGGGGGATGAGTTGTGGAGGCAGGGGGAGGGAGGGAGGGAGGGGCAGAGGCAAGGGAATGCATGAAGCAGAAGCTTGGGAGTTATACCTTGCTATGTCGCGCTCTCAGGCTCGTAACGAGGTACGGTTTATGAGGCGGCGCTCATCATTAGTCGCTGCTTTGGAAATTGCATTGCCTGGTGAGGGAGGGGGCTCACCAGAGTGCTGGGGGGACGGTGAGGGAGGGGGTCTCACCAAGGTGTTGGGGGGAGGGGGAGGGGGGGGGTCTCACCAGGGTATGGGGGAGTGTGTAAAGATAAGGATGTATTACTATGAGGAAACCAGAGATCCTATAGATGGAAGAGAGGCGGTTCACACACAGACATACACACACACACACACACACACACACACACACACACACACACACACACACACACACACACACACACACACACATACAGACACAGACACACACACACACACACACACACACACACACACACACACACACACACACACACACACACATAATATTGCCAAATCTAAACTTCCCTTATGAAACTAATTAATACAATCAACTACTTTACGTTGCCAATTCCTGGAGAAGCAAGGCAAGGAGGGGAGCTGGGACGGGGTTGTAATTTACGTACCAGGGACGGACGGAAGGAGGGAAGGACGGGGTTGTACCAGGGAGGGAAGGAGGAGGGACGGTGTCGCCTATACTATGGAAGAGAGTGTCGCGTTGTGGAGGCGGTGAGGCGGTGAGAGGTTAATTGGAGTGTATTAAGGGTACTCAGTCTCGCACTTACCATCTCTTCTCACGACATCCTCCTCCTCTTCCTGCTCTTCCCCCCCGCTCCTATACCTCTTCTTTTATATTCTTCCTCCTCCTATTCCTCTTTTTTATACTCCTCCTCCTATTCCTCTTTTTTTATACTCCTCCTCCTCCTCTTCCTCTTCTTTCTCACCTTGCTTCTCTACGTACTTCTCACTTCTCATTCGGACTTTCTCCTCTTTCTTCTTCTTCTTCTTCTTCTTCTTCTTCTTTTCTTCTTCTTCTTCATCCTATTGCATTTACACTGATCACCTTTCCTCTCCCTATACTTCTGCTTTCCTTCCACCTTCCACCACCTTCCTCC
>JACEEZ010024823.1:52500-70000 GCA_016584305.1 Chionoecetes opilio | reverse complement strand
GAGCCAGCATTGAAAGAGAAGATGGTTTGCAGTCTGTATGTGAGAGGAAGAGGTCACAATTGCCAGTCCCAGTCCATGGTAAATGTCGTCGCGAATACATTCGACCATGCAGTATTACTTCTTACAAAAGGAAAAGGGAAGAAGAGCCATTGGACTCTGATTGGGGCACATCATCTTCAAAATTACGTTCATGAACTCGAGTTTTCAATATAAAAGAAGATTGTCTCTATGGTGCAAAGACTGTAATAGACTACAATGTAGAAACAAAGATACCCCGCAACCGTCGGGTACGGGCACATGATGCTATGACAAAAGCCACCCTTCAAAGCGTAATTGAGAAAGCTGGCGATCGCCATGATGAGTGGGGAGATGCTGTTAGACTTCGCGTATCCAATGAGTTAGATTTTATTGCTGCTGAAGTCAAGTACCACCATGACTGTCAGGTTCTCTTCTATGCTGGCAAACAATTTCCAAGGGAGAATACCCGTGATGGATATCAACGGGGCCGACCTGTCAATGCCACAAAACACGCGGCATTCCAGAAGTTGTGCCAATTTATACGCGACAATGATGAATGTCAATATTCACTTGCAGAACTTATGACTTTGATGGACGACTATTTAGATGGAGAAGAGGGCTACAACCCCAAAAGGCTAGGACAGAAATTGGAGGAATGTTTCGGGCAGGACATTGTTCGGACTTGTGATATTGGAAAACAGACCATATATACTTTCTTAGATGAAAGTAACCACATCCTTAGAAGTAATTATGAGTCCAGTAACATGACAAAAGATTCAATCATAGATATGGCAGCTGCAATCATACAAGATGATGTAAAGTCTGTAGCATATGTTAACTCTGAATACCCGACAATGACACAATTGCAAGACAGTGATAAAATGGTGCCTGGCTCTTTGAAACGACTACTGAGTGGTATAATCAAATCAAAATCTGACAAGAGTGTCGGCTGTGAACGCCGCCGTACAGCACTTGCACACGGCATAATGTCTGCGTGTCGACCTCGATCATTTGTGTCTCCAATATTGCTAGTAATATCTGTTTATATCAATCGCAAGTATGAGTCTCGAGAACTAGTAGATATATTGAGTAGTATGTCATTTGCTGATGATTATAGGGAGGTTCAACGTCTATATGATGCAATGCTTACAGATGAACAATTGTATGATCTCGAAGGTGATTTTGTTAATTTTATATTTGATAATGCTGACATCAATGTTAGAACCCTCACAGGTCTTGGTACCTGGCATGTTATGGGTGGTATTGCATGTGTTACCCCTCTAGGTGAGCAGACAATCCAGTCTGTCATTCCCCGTTCTACTAAGAGAGACTGTGTTTCACAAACAGGTCAATTTGGCAAAGTCCCAATCAAAGTGTACAAGAAACCTAGCACACTTGGATTAATAAAAAAAAATATTTTCTTCACCTTATTGAATTTATCCTAATTATGTCAACTCAAAATATTTTTTATGGCTCCATTGTATTTTGTATTCCTCGGGACACACTCATTGTCTTGGGCGACTTCAATGCTACTACTGGCACTGTAAGAGATGGCTACGAGTTATGTGTTGGTCCCCATGGCTCCGATACCAGAAACACCAACAGTTCTCTGCTTCTGAACTTTGCAAGATCCAGAAGGGTGAGAATTGCAGGTTCTTGGTATCAGAGGCCAGAGCTGCACCGCTGGACATGGTATAGTAATGCCGGAGGGGTAGCTAAGGAGATCGACCACATCCTCGTTAGTACTCGTTGGAGGATCCTCCAGAACTGCAAGGTTTACCGGAGTGCTGAGTTCTTTGGAACAGATCACAGACTTGTTGTTGCTACACTTAAGCTTCATGTCAAGTCCAGAAGAATCTCAGGAGGTAACCATACTGTGTTTCATCTTGAGAAACTAAAGGACTTGACATGTGCTCATGAGTATGCGGTGGCAGTCTCAAATCGGTTTGATGTGCTCGGTGCTCTCGCGGACCCTGTAGAACTGTGGGATACCTTAAAACGTGAAACTCTACAGGCTGCCAAGGAGTGTATTGGGGAGCGCCCGAGGTCAAGGCGTGGTTTTGTCTCGACGGAGACGCTTGAGAAAATCGAGGAGAGTCGCGCTGCCAGGCTGGCTGGGAACCGGGACCAGCACAGGGCTCTGTCACGCCGGACTAGAACCCTCCTGAGGAGAGACAAGGAGAGGTATGTCAGGAGTCTCGCTGAGGATGTCGAGGGTCATTTGAACGCTAATGACCTCCGACCCGCCTACCGAGCCCTGAAAAAGCTCCGTTCCAAGTCTCCTTCTCGGGCGAGTGCTATTCGAACAGCAGATGGGCGCCTCGTGTCGGACATGGATGGGTAGATGGCTCGTTGGGCTGAGTACTTTGGGCAGTTGTTCACGGTGGACCCTCCAACTGAGCAGCTTCACACCACTGGGTTACAGGCAGTGGATGCCGATCCTCCCATTGACGAAACCGCACCCTCTCTTGACGAAGTCAGAGAGGCTGTAGCAAAGTTGAGGGGTGGCAAGGCAGCTGGTGTTTGTAATATCAGTGCGGAGCTCCTCAAAGCTGGGGGTGAGGCCATGATCCGCGGGTTGCATGCTGTCCTGACTGCCGTGTGGCAATCAGGTACCATTCCTCCTGACTGGAAAAGGGGGCTGGTCGTCCCTATCTGGAAAAGGAAAGGGGACCGTCAGGACTGCAACAATTACCGCGGTATTACACTGCTCAGCGTACCAGGCAAGGTGCTTGCCCATCTATTACTGACACGAATTCGCAGTCATCTGGTGAAGCATCAGAGACCTCAGCAGTCTGGGTTCACGCCTGGTAAGTCAACAACGGACCGTATCCTAGCGCTTCGTGTCCTGGTGGAACGCCGACGTGAGTTTCGACAAGGGATGCTTGCAGCCTATGTTGATCTCAAGAAGGCGTTTGACTCAGTGCATCGTGAGTCACTCTGGGATCTTCTGCGACTTCGAGGGATTCCTGCAAGGACTATTGGTTTGATAACTGGTCTGTATTCTGGGACTGAGAGTGTTGTGAAGTGTGGGGCAGGTGTATCCAGCTTCTTTCCTATGAATACAGGAGTGAAGCAGGGGTACGTCCTTACTCCATCACTTTTCAACGCTTGTATGGACTGGGTATTGGACAAGGTTGTAGATCAAAGTGATTGTGGAGCATCCGTCGGCAACACCAAGATCACTGATCTTGTTTTTGCCGATGATGCAGTAATCTTTGCTGAGTCGCTGGAGGTCCTGGTGATGGCTCTCGAGGCGCTGCACGAGGAGGCAAAGCCTTTGGGACTTGAGGTCTCCTGGCTCAAGACCAAGGTCCAGGTGTTTGGAGACTTACTAGATGAAGCAGTACAGTCTGTTCATGCGTGTGGCGAGGACATTGAGATCTTGGAAAGTTTTACATACCTTGGTAGCGCAGTCCATAATGACGGCGGGTCACGTCAAGAAGTCTTACGGCGGATTGGCATAGCCCACGGTGTTATGGACTCGCTCAGCGGGAGTATTTGGCGTTGTCGGTACCTGTGCAGGAGGACAAAGATCCGGATCTTCAAATCGCTTGTGCTCCCTGTCTTACTCTATGGTTGTGAGACATGGACACTAAATAGTGACTTGAAGAGACGAATCAATGCCTTTGGTAATAAGTGTCTTCGCAGAATCATGGGGTATCGCTGGGATGATTACGTGTCAAATCAGCGATTGCACCGTGAGACTGAATCGAGGCCTATTACCTGCATAGTCCGTCAGCGCCAGCTTCGGCTATATGGGCATGTGGCACGCTACCCTGAAACCGACCCCCAATGATTGATTGATTGATTGTATTCAGCACACCCTAAAACATAGATGTACACACAAAAATCTTATTACTACGAACTCGGATGGATGATCATAGTACTTTTCATTTCATCGTTAATTGTGATGGCGGCCATTTTGAATTATGAAAATGCCACGAGGTTGAATTTGCAGAACTTTGCATAAGGGCGATATATACAATATTTTGGAGCTCTCCTGAAAAAATCAGCTTTCTACTATTTATTTCCACCTTTTAGCTAATGCTCCTGTACTATAGGCGCTATATACTAAATTAGGTGATTTTTGCTCGGTAAGAGACAAGTAATAATGAATCATCGCTTTAATGTTACTGAACATTAATCTTCTTCCTACGCCTCCCTCTCATATATACTGCCGTGATTAACTACTGACAATACGAAGAAATGCCGCAAACTGGATAGATCGCTCGCTAATGTTATGATACACTAGTTATGCTACCGCACTTTAAAATATCAGTGGTGTGTGTGTGTGTGTGTGTGTGTGTGTGTGTGTGTGTGTGCGTGTGTGTCTGCGCGTGCGCGTGCGTGTGCGTGTGTGTGTACGCGCGCACGTGCAGGAATGGACGGCCACCGGACACTTCCATAGAGACTGTGACTAAAACAAAATATGGAAAACAACGTAACATAGCTACAGAACATTGAGGGTACAAACATGGCCGCGTTGCCAATAAGGTGAGGGAGTTGGGGGTTCAAGGAGTTGTACACAGACAAGATGGTGGCAGGAATTTGTTGTGGTGGACACTTGTCTCCCGTGTTGTCGCTTTGTTGTTGTTGTTGCTCGGAGCGTGATGGTTATGACTCCTCGCGGGGCGGGGCATCCCTTGGCGTGCGTCATGCTAGGCGGGATGTATTACAGGACTGTGTTGCCCTTCATCAAAGTGGTGTTTGCAAATCATGTTTATGGTCATCTGTCTAACACACCCTAAAGGAAAAAAATATATGTTCCTCTTACCGTGTACTACACGGTATGAGGAACAATTTTTTCCCTTTTTTTTGTACAAACACGTATAGATCACACACACACACACACACACACACACACACACACACACACACACACACACACACACACACACACACACACACACACACACACACACACACACACACACACACGCACACACACACACACACACACACACACACACACACACACACACATACACACACACACGCACACACACACTACTGGGTACTCACATATAGAAGGGCCTGTGGGAGCCGTCTCTGTACCACACCACCAGGACGGGGGCGTCTCCTGGCCTGCTATGGGCGGCCATGCAGGGCAGGTGGGCGGGCGACCCCTCCACGGCGTCCACGGTGGACATGGGCCCTGCAGGACAAAGAAAACACGAGCTGCTTAACAAACAAGACAATACAAGATAACTACCTTCCTCCTTACAAGACACGATATTAAAGACAACTACTTCCTTCCCTACAAGACAAGATAAGACAACTATCTCCCTCCTTGCAAGACAAGATATTAAAGACAACTACCTCCCTCCTTGCAAGACAAGATAAGACAACTACCTCCCTCCTTACAAGACAAGATATTAAAGACAACTACCTCCCTCCTTACAAGACAAGATAAGACAACTACCTCCCTCCTTACAAGACAAGATATTAAAGACAACTACCTTCCTCCTTACAAGACAAGATATTAAAGACAACTACCTTCCTCTTTACAAGACAAGATATTAAAGACAACTACCTTCCTCTTTACAAGACAAGATAAGACAACTACCTCCCTCCTTACAAGACAAGATAAGACAACTACCTCCCTCCTTACAAGACAAGATATTAAAGACAACTACCTCCCTCCTTACAAGACAAGATATTAAAGACAACTACCTTCCTCCTTACAAGACAAGATATTAAAGACAACTACCTTCCTCTTTACAAGACAAGATATTAAAGACAACTACCTTCCTCTTTACAAGACAAGATAAGACAACTACCTCCCTCCTTACAAGACAAGATATTAAAGACAACTACCTTCCTCCTTACAAGACAAGATATTAAAGACAACTACCTCCCTCCTTAAAAGACAAGATATTAAAGACAACTACCTCCCTCCTTAAAAGACAAGATATTAAAGACAACTACCTCCCTCCTTAAAAGACAAGATATTAAAGACAACTACCTCCCTCCTTACAAGACAAGATATTAAAGACAACTACCTCCCTCCTTAAAAGACAAGATATTAAAGACAACTACCTCCCTCCTTACAAGACAAGATATTAAAGACAACTACCTCCCTCCTTACAAGACAAGATATTAAGACAACTACCTCCCTCCTTACAAGACAAGATATTAAAGACAACTACCTCCCTCCTTAAAAGACAAGATATTAAAGACAACTACCTCCCTCCTTACAAGACAAGATATTAAAGACAACTACCTCCCTCCTTACATGACAAGATATTAAAGACAACTACCTCCCTCCTTAAAAGACAAGATATTATAGACAACTACCACCCTCCTTACAAGACAAGATATTAAAGACAACTACCTCCCTCCTTACATGACAAGATATTAAAGACAACTACCTCCCTCCTTAAAAGACAAGATATTATAGACAACTACCTCCCTCCTTACAAGACAAGATTTTAAAGACAACTACCTCCCTCCTTACAAGACAAGATATTAAAGACAACTACCTTCCTCCTTAAAAGACAAGATATTAAAGACAACTACCTCCCTCCTTACAAGACAAGATATTAAAGACAACTACCTTCCTCCTTACAAGACAAGATATTATAGACAACTACCTTCCTCTTTACAAAACAAGATATTAAATACAACTACCTTCCTCTTTACAAGACAAGATAAGACAACTACCTCCCTCCTTACAAGACATGATAAGACAACTACCTCCCTCCTTACAAGACAAGATAAGACAACTACCTCCCTCCTTAGGCGCCCGTCAGGGTGGTAAGGTTGGTAGAGACGTGAGTTCGCAATGTGCAGCGTCCCTGTGCATTCGGTCAGCGGTTCGAGTCCGCCTAGTTCGTGCTGACGTGGCGGCGCTTTGTATAGTCAATAACCTTGTAGTTGGTACTTGCAAAGTGTCTAGATAGGATGAAAATCTTATCTTATCTTATCCCTCCTTAGGCAAGACAACCAAAGAAAAGTAAGACAACCAGTCAAAACAACTTATGTCCTTCCTCCCTCCTACCCTCTCTTCCTCCCTTTATTCCTTGATACTTTCCTCCATCCTTTCTTTCTTTTCGTTCTTATACGAGTACATGCATGCTTCCTTCCCTTCATCCATTTTTTCATTTTTTTTCTTCCTTCTAGACGATTTTTTTTTCTTCTCTCTCTCTCTCTCTCTCTCTCTCTCTCTCTCTCTCTCTCTCTCTCTCTCTCTCTCTCTCTCTCTCTCTCTCTCTCTCTCTCTCTCTCTCTCTCTCTCTCTCTCTCTCTCTCTCTCTCTCTCTCTCTCTCTCTCTCTCTCTCTCTCTCTCTCTCTCTCTCTCTCTCTCTCTCTCTCTCTCTCTCTCTCTCTCTCTCTCTCACACACACACACACACACACACACTTGCATTCCCTTCAAGCAAGCTGTCTCGTCAGTCTTAAACACTAAAAAACTTGGCTTCCTGTCTCTTCAAAGCACAAAGGAAATGGCTCGTTTTGCTACTCGAGGAGAAAATTAGTGGCCACGGTTTACAAATGACCTTCTGACCTGCGACTGCCAAAGGAATTTTCTCTTCTTCCGTGGTTTACTCACTTTCGCGGCCCAAACTTATGACATGAGATTTTTGTTACAACTATCCAACGACTGTCCTTATGGCTGCTACACACACACACACACAAACACAGTCACGTACGCACGCAAGCCTTCCTTCCTCCCTTGAAGCAATGCATAATTAAGAGAAAGAAGGTGATTTATGGTGGAAGGAGACTAAGTTGTACGTCACGTGAAAGTGACAGGAATTTTTTCTGCCGTAAAGTAGAGGATTTTTATCATAAAAGCCTTAAATTTTGCACGAGATATGGTCATTCTTTGAACCCTCAGAGGAAGGGGAGGGGGGCTAAAGAAGGGTAGCAAATGAGAGAGGAAAGGAGAGGCAAAAAAAGGGAAGGCAAAGTGATATAAGAGGCAGGTGGAAGGGCAAGGGATGGGGAGGCAATGAAAGAATAGGGCAGGGAGAAAATAGCATGAGAGAAGTTCATAGAGCACGCGCGGGTGTGCAAGGAATGGATGGGACGGGGGGGGGGGGGGACCAGGGGATGGCGGGTGTTTTTTCTGGTTTAATCCCTGCCTGTTAACAATTGAAGGGAAAAAATGTTTGTGCTAAGTGTGGCGGGCATATATAAAATGTGCAACAAAAATATTAGATTAATTTTGTCATGTTTAGATCGGAATGTTAAGTCCTAATTGAAGGGTCGAGTTTGTGTGTGTGTGCAGTATATGTATGTACAGTCTAAGACAAAAGTCGTGTCACGGTTTTGTCCGAATATGAAATGTAACTCGTGAAACATTATGAAAACCTTAACGCAGTTACATGGTCGTGGTTGGCAAGCCTGAATCCCTTAAGCTTCTGTTCAGATAAGGGTTCAAAGCTTCATATCTGCCGCCGACGAAATAATGTCTAAACAAACGAAGGGGATTTCAAAGGTTCAATAGATTTACTGCGTTGAGGTTTCATATTAATCGATGTGGAATGCGAAGTATATTCGGCTCAGCAATGATCGCCAGGACATTTCATCTTTACACCTGAGCCATTGAAGGCCACATACATCACCGGCAGGAGTATGGAGAGAGCTAGTCACATGCAGGAATAAAAAAAAAAAAAAAATAATAATAATAATAATAAAATAATAATTCAAGAAAA
Organism: Chionoecetes opilio; assembly: GCA_016584305.1. Lineage (NCBI taxonomy): Eukaryota > Metazoa > Arthropoda > Malacostraca > Decapoda > Majidae > Chionoecetes > Chionoecetes opilio. The sequence goes on along the minus strand of JACEEZ010024823.1, from coordinate 61,319 downwards.
ACTGCTTCAAAATTCAATAGTATATTTGGATAATAAGAAGACCAAATTCCATTTTAATCAATGCAAAAAATGTAAGAAAAATTGCCTCAAAATTCAGGAGTATATTTAGATAATAATATGAAGGAAGGAAGGACTCAGAAGCAGTGGCGTATATAGGTCCTTAAAAAGAAAGGGGAATACAGGGCTGAATCCAGGATTGTTATAAAGGGGAGGGGGGGGGAGGGGGCTTGTGCGAAGCGAGCCTCAACAGCTGAGGGAGTTTACAATAATAGCAAAATTGCAATGTGTTTCGGAGGGCCTCAGCCGAACCCCTGAGACTGGTTCACCGAACCCATGTTCAATCACTGCTTTATAATTACCTCAGCACTTCTACTTTTAACACTCCTGGTAATGAATCCTAAAACAATTACTCGTGAGGATACGAACTATTATGACGTATGAGTTGTGGTGAGATCGAAGCACTTATGACAGTGCTACCAACCCAACCGTTCGTATGACATACGGCAGACAGCACCGAAAGGTTAGCCATTTACCAGATGTTTTAACCAAAATTCATGACACGACTTTTGTCCTAGACTGTACATATACGGGGTACCCCTCCCTTGGGGAGGCGGTAGCAGAGTGGTTAGCGTCTCCGACTGGCGTTCTCGGTGACCCGAGTTCGATCCCCTTAGAAAATCAAAATCTTTCTGCACCTTCGCGTGGCCTAAGAACACCCACATGCCCTGCCCATTAACTCTACCTTCGATTGCGAGTGCATTCGGAGGACTCATGGGGGGCGGCATGAGCCTCTAATCACAGGCGTCACTCTGCCTCACTCTGCGTCACAATCCTGCCTGCGCCACCACGGGCGAGGGCCAACCATCACAGCCCTCAAGTGAACCTCCAGAGTCTACCATCCGAGCCCTGGGTCACCACTACTTACAGGCGCTATAGGCATAGATGTAAAAAAAACACACACACACTATATATATCAATCAATCAATCATTGGGGGCATACGCTGGGGGGCGCGTCGCCTCGCCCACCCTACGACGCCACTCCCGGGGGTCACCACGCGCGAGTTCCCATGCAGGCTCCTTTCTCATACCAAGCAGCTCTCGACAAGAAACATCAACTTGCCCCAGCCACGAGCCTTGTGGGCGCCCCCTTGGCCTCCTCCACGCCGGATTGTCTCTTACAGATACAACCCGATGGGAAGGGTCGGTTTCAGGGTAGCGTGCCACATGCCCATATAGCCGAAGCTGGCGCTGACGGACTATGCAGGTAATAGGCCTCGATTCAGTCTCACGGTGCAATCGCTGATTTGACACGTAATCATCCCAGCGATACCCCATGATTCTGCGAAGACACTTATTACCAAAGGCATTGATTCGTCTCTTCAAGTCACTATTTAGTGTCCATGTCTCACAACCATAGAGTAAGACAGGGATCACAAGCGACTTGAAGATCCGGATCTTTGTCCTCCTGCACAGGTACCGACAACGCCAAATACTCCCGCTGAGCGATTCCATAACACCGTGGGCTATGCCAATCCGCCGTAAGACTTCTTGACGTGACCCGCCGTCATTATGGACTGCACTCCCAAGGTATGTAAAACTTTCCAAGATCTCAATGTCCTCGCCACACGCATGAACAGACTGTACTGCTTCATCTAGTAAGTCTCCAAATACCTGGACCTTGGTCTTGAGCCAGGAGACCTCAAGTCCCAAAGGCTTTGCCTCCTCGTGCAGCGCCTCGAGAGCCATCACCAGGACCTCCAGCGACTCAGCAAAGATTACTGCATCATCGGTAAAAACAAGATCAGTGATCTTGGTGTTGCCGACGGATGCTCCACAATTACTTTGATCTACAACCTCGTCCAATACCCAGTCCATACAAGCGTTGAAAAGTGATGGGGCAAGGACGCACCCTTGCCTCACTCCTGTATTCACAGGAAAGAGGCTGGATACACCTGCCCCACACTTCACAGCACTCTCAGTCCCAGAATACAGACCAGTTATCAAACCAATAGTCCTTGCGGGAATCCCTCGAAGTCGCAGAAGATCCCAGAGTGACTCACGATGCACTGAGTCAAACGCCTTCTTGAGATCAACATAGGCTGCAAGCATCCCCTGTCGAAACTCACGTCGGCGTTCCACCAGGACACGAAGCGCTAGGATACGGTCCGTTGTTGACTTACCAGGCGTGAACCCAGACTGCTGAGGTCTCTGATGCTTCACCAGATGACTGCGAATTCGTGTCAGCAATAGATGGGCAAGCACCTTGCCTGGTACGCTGAGCAGTGTAATACCGCGGTAATTGTTGCAGTCCTGACGGTCCCCTTTCCCTTTCCAGATAGGGACGACCAGCCCCCTTTTCCAGTCAGGAGGAATGGTACCTGATTGCCACACGGCAGTCAGGTACCATTCCATATATATATATATATATAGTATATATATATATATATATATATATATATATATATATATATATATATATATATATATATATATATATATATATATATGCATGCATGTATGTATAATGTAAATATATCCTTGGCAGTGCAAAGTGCTTTCATTAACTAGCCGTTGCTTAACAGTATCACATTACTTCAACCTTTACGATTATTAACACTTAAACCTGAACCATCACAACACCCTCCAGTGCCCCCCCCCCTCTCCCCCTCCCTCCCCATGGCTGCCAGTGCACATCGCTGCTTCAATACAATAGTTTTAGTATAGAAACTATTGTCTCTAATCATATTCTTTGGTGAGTTAGAAATGTTATTGCATTATTCATTTCCTATCTTCTGGAACAGTAAAGCTTTAAATCGCTGAAGTCGTAACAACACTCCCTTCAAAAGAGAGAGAGAGAGAGAGAGAGAGAGAGAGAAGAGAGAGAGAGAGAAGAGAGAGAGAGAGAGAGAGAGAGAGAGAGAGAGAGAGAGAGAGAGAGAGAGAGAGAGAGAGAGAGAGAGAGGAGAGAGAGAGAGAGAGAGAGAGAGAGGAGAGAGAGAGAGAGAGAAAAAAAACAAAAAAAACCAACTATATATATATATACATATATATATATATATATATATATATACGGATAAAGTCGTAATTAATCTTTCTAATCATTCGTTAACTCCTGCTGAAAAAGATTTACTCCCACTCGGACTACCTTTTGCCTTACCAAAATTTAATATTAACTATGTCAAGCATTACTTTACATTTAAGAACCTCAATACACTTAAGTATAAGACACACAAGAAATACAGTAAGACACAGTAAGAATACACACGAGTATAAGAGATACACTTAAATATAAAGCTAAAAAAACATTTATTACGGAGTGGGATAACTTAGTTCAAGGCATCTCTACTATTGCTCATTCATCATATCGCGAATTTAATTAATTCAAACATTCGTTCCCAAAACTCCCACAAATTCAGTTTGATGCACTAAATGACCTTAAATCTGATGATACTATCCTAATCACTAGACCCGATAAAGGACGAGGTACAGTAATTTTAGATAAAACTGAGTATATTAACAAAGTTGAATCCATCCTTGGTGATAAAACTAAATTTAAAGTCCTTGCTGACAATACATTTTCTTTCATCACTAAAATGGAGGACAGACTTATCCGTCACCTTAGAGCATTACTTAAATTAAAAGTTATTACTAAAGACGTTTTCAATTATATATTTCCTAGTGGCTTCTCCCCTGGTGTCCTCTATGGATTACCAAAAACTCATAAAATAGGTAACCCCTTACGTCCTATCCTTAGTACTATTGGCACCTTTAACTATAACCTATTTACGTATATATATATATTTTTTTTTCAAAGAGTTTTGTGGGACAGCGATCTTGAGCCCCATGTTGATTCTCTGTCCATTGTTTTCCTAAAATGTTCCATTGTTTATCATTGCTCTCAGTAAGTTTCTTGACGGTTGTTTCAAAGTAAACTTGCTATGACTGACGAACACTTTAAATTTGAGTTCGGAGCCGTCATCAATTTTATTTTACTTTAGAATAATCCTTATAGGAGAGCCACTCTCGCTTGCAGAATGTGTCGCCTTCAAGCAAGACGCATGTCCACCGCCACCGAGGCTGGCACCGTCCACCCCTTACGCAGCAGTATCCATACCTAATGCATGGTGTGAGTATAAACCTGAAAAGTGTTCCCCAACCTTACTGCATTAGCTGGGTAAGTACTTGAAGAGCGCCGCGCACTTTGGTCAATTATGGAAGGACGCGTGGAAGGGATCTGTGCAGCGATATAACCACGTCAACCATTGGGCAGATCTAATAGAACATATGATTTCATCTTTACTTGGAAATTACTACTGTTTACTGACAATATGTATAGATAAAATCTGCAATGTTTTAGTCTTTAATCTTGTGTTTACTAATTATGCTATCAAAGTGTTTCATTTACCGGGCTTCTAAAAGGATAAAAAAAGCACGTCAGAGCCAAAGGCCAGATGAGGCTGGTGACCCGTCCTGGCATCAAAACACTTCACTAACAGGAGCACTCCGAGAGCGCATAATATACCTCCGCCACGGCTGAACGAGCGAAATAAATACGATTTATAATACACACAATATTAGTTGCATTATTGTTACCCTCATCGATATCGAAGCAACAATACCCTTGCTGGACACAGTCACCACCACACACACAGCCCTTCAACATTACAATACAGAAATGTTTTGCCCTATCAGTTACAACCTCATAATAAGCTACATCAAGCTCCCCCCCTCCCCCACCATAAAAAAGCTAAATTCTAAGTCATCTACCCAACTAGTACATAATATCATCATTCCTGAAGTATATTCATATAGAAGTATATAAAATTTCGCAGACAGGTACACATTATCGTCACTAGCAGAAGTTCACCTCCCATCTCATGCTGGAAAATACAAATAAAAGAAGCAAAATTACTGAGACACTACCATGAAGCATTACTAAACACACGAATGATCTTCCATGCATGGGTTTTTTTCATAATCATATTCGCTTTGATTTCATGAAAGACGGCTACGCGTGTCTGGGCCCCTAGTGTCACGTCATTATCTTTTAGGGAAAAAAGTCACCCGTGCGCACCGACTGAGCAACAATATTTAGTTGGCAGCGGAATATCGCACGCCACCAGCCTATCCAGCACCGTGTGGTGAGGCGCGTGCTTCAAGGCTCAAGTGTTGCCTGCGCAGTGCGGAGAGTCGGCGGGCAGCAAGATCCAAGCTTACAAAATCTTAGAAACCTAAGTAAATACGTTCAGTTAGACGTTTGGTGTAAAGGAAAGCCATCCAGCCATGATACTTCTCGTGACACGTGACTCCAATGACTTTCATGAGGAAGGCTTTTATATTACAAGATGCCGGCCATCAAGATAGCAATATTCGAACGGAAGGCCAGGGATTGCATGCAGGTCGTGTTACATCGTCGCCCCACTTCAGGACGTCCTCACTTTTACTTTTCATCACCAGTCTTCTTCTCGGACATGATACTCTAGTGAAAACATGTCAAGGAATCTGGAAATTCCGTGACATGATCCTCAAAGAGTCGTCTTGTGACACTGCAGCCTTTCAAGTAAACAGCACACGAACTCACGACGATAACAGTTCCATGGGATATCGCTGAAGTGTTGTCGTCTTCCTGTCAAAAAGTGATAAAATACACTTTATCCAAACATTTACCACTTACAAATTTCTGCAGCAGAAACAAGACGAAATTGTCAACCACTACATTAATGATATTTATTCAGATCTCAAATTACTAAATGCACCAAAGCAAGACAGAGACAAGAGCAGGGTGCGAGGCACGGTGAGTGGCGGTACAGATTGAAGGAGCTAGCCGAGGCAAGGAATGAAAGACACGCATATCAAGGAGGGAGACGTTTTGATGACCATGAAAACGATTCCGAACTCCAGTAGGAGATGAATCAACGAATGACTCGAATGAACGAACACAGTGTATAAAACTTACATTAAGAAATACTCTAGATTAGTGCTATTCAACCTGGGTGGACGGTCCACCTAAAGCCGCAGTCACACGAGGCGACTTTACTCGCCGCTACAAGTAGCGGCGAGTACCCGCCACATGACAGTCGCTGCTACTGAGCCAGTCACACGAGACGACTTTACTTGCCGCTACTACGTTTTAGTTTCGGCTTATTACTAATTAATAAAATGAGGGGACGAGATACAAAGGGGCTATTAATAACTAACTCAACACAAAATATGAGACTTTATATATATATATATATATATATATATATATATATATATATATATATATATATATATATATATATATATATATATATATATATATATATATATATATATATATGTATATATATATATATATACTAGCCGCAAAGTCGCCCTCCGGGCGGCCTTTTTGACTAGCTCCTGCGGAGGGCTATTGGTGGGCACCACCTGTGTTTGGTTGGCCTTCGGCCCACCAAACACAGACTCTCCAGATAGCCCCTTCTAACTTTCCTGAAATCATGGATGTAGAAATGTATGTATTAACGCCAATCCATTCACATCATAGCCCCTTCTAACTTTCCTGAAAGCAAAGCCGCCTTCCAGGCGGACTTTTTGGCTAGTTCCTGCGGAGGGCTATTGGTGGGCCTTCGGCCCACCACCTGTGTTTGGTGGGCCTTTGGCCCACCAAACACAGACTCTCCAGATAGACCCATTACCCACCACCTCGGCCCACCAAACACAGACTCTCCAGATAGCCCCTTCTAACTTTCCTGAAATGTATGTATTCCCCCCACCCATTCACTCACCCATTACCCATCACCACACATCCATTCACTCACCCATTACCCATCACCCCCCACCCATTCACTCACCCATTACCCATCACCACACACCCATTCATTTTTTGCATGAAATTTCCCTTTAAAAACAATGTATGAATAATTTCACATAAAACGAGGAAGGGAGTAAGAGCAAGAAGGATCAAAGGCAAAGATTTACACCATGGACAGTATCTAACCTCTAGGGAATACCTATCACCTTTCCACTTCATATATTCCAATGCAATATGTTTTTTTTTCTCTCTCTCTCTCTCTCTCTCTCTCTCTCTCTCTCTCTCTCTCTCTCTCTCTCTCTCTCCTCTCTCTCTCTCTCTCTCTCTCCTCTCTCTCTCTCTCTCTCTCTCTCTCTCTCTCCTCTCTCCCTCCTCTCTCTCTCCTCTCTCTCTCTCTCTCTCTCTCTCTCTCTCTCTCCCCTCTCTCTCTCTCTCTCAAAGAGGTATACGAGTATAGCAAACTTGGGCCTATTTACACACTTTTTAACTGCCACACAAATACGTCACCAAAATTTTCATTCCCTTGATTTTCCTCAAACTTACCCTTGAAGCCACACTGTCTTTCCCTAAGCCCTGAATTTTCTTTTCAAACTGTGAAAAGCGAGGCCGAGGTCTTTCTTCCTCAGGGAACTATATAGTAATGACTGCCTTTGACGATACTACTGCTGGAAAATTCTGTATTTTCAACACCAACATCGAACACACCGGTACCCGGACATTTTGCTTACGGACAGTTTGCCTACGGACAATTTGCCTACGGACAATTTGCCTAGCGGACAGTTTGCTTACGGACAGTTTGCCTACCGGACATTTTGCCTACCGGACAATTTGCCTACGGACACTTTGCCTACGGACACTTTGCTAACTAACTAACCTAACCTAACCTAACCTAACCTAACCAAGGTAAAGAGATGTTTTCCTGTGGAAACACTGAGGCAAAGTGTCCGTAGGCAAATTGTCCGGTAGGCAAAATGTCCGGTAGGCAAACTGTCCGTAGGCAAACTGTCCGGTAGGCAAATTGTCCGTAGGCAAATTGTCCGTCGGCAAACTGTCCGTAGGCAAACTGTCCGGCCACGGAACACCTCCCCACGTAAGGCAGAAAAGTACGTGACCACCCTCACTGCTGCACAGGAGGCTCAAAGGTGGCAATGAGGGTCATTCAGCCTCGACCTCAATTACCATCAGAGTAAAGATTTGTGTCCCTGGTTCCCTCTGGACGCATCAGTCTTCCTTTTATTATTTTCACCTCAAGTGGCAGTAACTCGGTATCCTCCTGGAACTCGTCCGATTTTTTGTTCAGCTGATGTTGGTGAGCACTGGGTTCGACTTGCTTACTGTTGGAAGATGGAGTTGATTCTTCGCACGAGTATCTCACCACAATAGAGCGGCGGCCCATTGGTGTGTGACAGTAAATGTCATATTACTATGTTGTTCCCTTTGTATGGAGTTCTGTACGCACTTCTACTGTGGCAGCAATACTTTGGGAGGAACATACTCGCACCACAGTTACAGATTGACCATGGATGGATGCAGCCCGGTTATGGCATGGTGATGTTTACTTTCCTGTTGTTATCAATCTGAAATTAGTGTACTCTCTTTATATATAATTGAGGAATTACCCAAGTCTACCTAGCCTGGGCGAAGATCTGGTCATCGCCTCATCTGTCTCTCTCACTGAGGTCCTGTTCTAGTCCATATGGTTCCAATATCAAACACTGCCTTGGTTATGTGGTCATGCATTCTGCTTGCTTTCATGGAAAAAACTAACTAACATGAACCCAGTAAAAGTTACATTCCGATATTCAGCCCACGTTTCCCTTCACCACTAAACATAACACTGGTGTGTTGTGTGTATGTAACACTCACTCCCACACCCACACACACACACACACACATACACCACCCACCCAACCGGTGGGTGGTTGGTTGGGTGGGTGGGTGGGTGGGTGGGTGGTGGTGGCAGCAGGTGGCGGGGGGCGTGGCTGGCAGCTGGTCGCTACTGTCTTGGGCAATAGATCAGCGT
>JACEEZ010024823.1:37500-50000 GCA_016584305.1 Chionoecetes opilio | reverse complement strand
TTCCCTCCCCTCTTTTCTATATATTTATGCCCTTGTAATCTTATCCTCGTATCCCATTTACCTTACTTATCATCACTGTCTATTTTCTCTCTTTCTTCGTCATTTTCTTATTTCATATTTTCTTATCTTTTCCTCTTACTTATATTTGTCTTCCTTTCCCTATCTCCTCTCACGTCTTCCTCTTTCTTATCATTCTTCCTCCATTATCGTCTCTTCCTTGGCTTCTTTTCTCTTTTTCCTTCTTGTATTTTTTGTACCTTCTTTTTTTTGTATGTGTTAACTATAATAAAAGTTAGTATATGTATATAAAATTTGACTTGCTTAGAAAAAAAAGTTAATGAGATAAAAATACTACGTGGCGAAAAATCCGTTAATTGCCAGTCCTCGTATACCAAATAAAAGGTAAAAATAGATTGTTCCATCAGTCATTGGAGCCATTCTCTTTTTCTCTCACTCTTTTCTTTCACCTCAAAGTCCTTCCTCCTCTCTTCCGCCTCCATTCTTTCCCGCTACCACTCCTCTCCATCCACTTCAGCCTCCCACCTCACCCTGCCTCCTCCTCCTCCTCCTCCTCCTCCTCCTCCTCCTCCTCCTCCTCCTCCTCCTCCTCTTCCCCCTTTCCCTCCTTCTCCTTCTCCTTCTCCTTCCCCTTTCTCCTCCTCCTCCCCCCCCCCCTCCCCCTCCCCCTCCTCCTCCTCCTCCTCCTCCTCCTCCTCCTCCTCCTTCATCAGTCATCTCCTCACCTTCACCGGAAAAGCAAGTGATTTTTGATCGTCCCGGACTATAAATATCACCTGCAAATTTCACGCCGCTTTCTCAGCCAGTTACATTACTTCAATACGTCGTTTGTCACGCTAAGTTTCTTTAGATATTTTCCCATTGTAACACACTTTGCATCTCATTTAATAACCGCGAGCTGTATAGAACTACAACTTACACACACACACATCCCCAGTGATACACATTGCTTATCATAAAAACAAATAACTTTCTTATAACTTGCACGTTCTATGTCCTAATTTGTGATTCAATTGTGCTTGCTTTAGTAAAGAAATAACGTGTTTTAAGTGCATTATATTCGTGGCATATATTTTTCCACAAACTACATGGTGTGGGCCAGCTACACGGCCTTGAGAAAGTATTCCCCAGGGAATGACCTTTGACCGCGCAAATCCTAGTTAACTACTTCAACCACGTCCCTCATCCCGTCCTTGGGATAAACCCGCAGACACACCCATACCATACCTGCCTCCTTGTACACACATATATTCATATTTATTTGGTAAACTTTCCTACTAGCTTTTATCAGAATGCCTGCACAACTTACTAAATGCCTTAAGTGTAAGGGTAGATTTGCAAAGCAGTACTTTGTAAATTCCTACACCTGCAGGCTCTGTACGCTAGCAGAGGAGCTTTGTACGCTAACAAAGGATTCACGCGCGAGAGAGAGTTTCTTAGAGAGTCAAAATGTAGATCTAAAGCGTAGCTATGAGGTGTTAAAAGAATTTGTAATTTCCAATGTCGTGGTACCCACCTGCCAGGTACCCCCCTCTCTCACCCCTCCCACTTTTTCCTCCCTCTTCCCCTCCTCTTTCTCTCCATCCGCCTCCTCCTCTTCCTCCTCGATTCCATGCTATAGCAAAACTGCCCCTCCCTCATCCCTTCTTGTCTCATCCTTAGTACCGTCATCAACCCTCACTACCTCTCGCTCTCGCTCTCCGTCAGCCCCCACACACTCCTATGCCTTGCGCTCCTCCTCCTCCCTCCTCCTCCTCCTCCTCCTCCTCCTCCTCCTCCTCCTCCTCCATCCCCTCCTCCCCACCTCCTCCCTCCCCCTCCTTTCCCCCTCCTACCCCCCTCCTCCTACTCCTACTCCTCCTCCTCCCACCTCCTCCACCTCCTCCACCTCCTCCTCCTCCTCCTCCTCCTCCTCCACCTCCTCCTCCTCCTTCTCCTCCTCCTCCTCCACCACCTCCTCCTCCTCCCCCTCCGCCTCCCCCTCCTCCTCCTCCTCCTTCTCCTTCTCCCCCTTCTCACTTTTCTACGACAGCCTCCTCCTCCTCCCCCGCTCCCTCGTCTTCTCCTTCCCCTGCTCCCTTCGTTCCAGTAAGGCGAGGATCACGACGACCAGCAGCAGTCAAGGCGCCCCTAACGATCACAACCTTCAACAAATTTCAGGTTCTTGGCGAAATGAAGGAAGACGTACACGAGACCAGATTGATCGGGGACTCAATTCTCCGAGGACAACTGGTGGAGTTTTGTGGTAGGGTCACAAGTGACATAAGGAAGCGCTTCTGTTTCCCAGGAGCCGACTCGACACATCAAATGCAGCCTGCGATGACGTCACCAAGAACACTAACGATAACACTCTCTATGTCATCCATGCAGGAACTAACGACGTGTACAGTAGCGGATCTGAAGAAATTCTGGACAAGTACAGGAAGTTGATCCGGAAATTCAAGACTAAAACTAATCGTATAATTATTTCAGGAATTCTCCCCAGACTAGGAGTAGGCCGACGCTTTTACGATAAAGCGTTCAGCGCAAATAACCGACTGAGGTCTCTTTGTGCACAGGAGAATGTAGACTTCGCAAATTTCTGGGATAATTTCTACGAGGATCCCATCCTGGTTGAGGATTCCATCCTGTTTGGGGATGACGGACTCCACCTCAGCCCCGTTGGCCATGCACGATTAGGACGTCTGCTAAATGACAAAGTTTCTTCTTACAGATCAAAAAACGACGAGCCCGGCGGTAACAGCATCACCTTAACCCCTTTCTTACCCCACAGCAACGCTGGGTCACGTCCCGTTTCCGCAAATACTAATCAAAGTAGCTTAATCAAGCGCCCTGTAACAGTGGACCCTAGACGCCCTGCCGGTAAACCCTCACGCAAGGTTACCAAAACTATCAAGAAACTTAAATTACTCTACACAAATGCCAGAAGCATTATTTTAAAGCGTAACGAATTATTAGCATACGTTGTTGCCGAAACGCCAGATATCGTCAGTATCACTGAGAGTTGGATCAACACAAAAGATAAACATTTATTAGCTGAAATAGCCATTCCAGGCTATAAGACATTCCTAAATTGTCGCACGCATAGAGCAGGTGGAGGTGTCATTCTTTACATTAACCCCTTCACTGCGGCTGGTACAAATACGGTCTCTCAGCTATTTAAGGGTTCACTGCGGCTGGTACATATATGGTTTCTGTATTTAAACTGCGCGCTCAATGATATTATGGGTAAACATTCGTTGTGATAGGCTTGTATGGCAACAGTGTCAAGTGTTGTGATACAATAGAAACTCTTTTTCTGCTTGCGTGAGTTAGTGTGAGTAATAAGGTCAAGCGGTACAGTACGACGTGTTGACGCTGCCGCGCCCTCTACTTCAATGGCGAGGCTAAATAGTCAAGATATTCAATATATTCTTGATGGATATAAAACAGATGTATGAATGAATGAATGAATGCGTGAATGAAGCACTTATGTACCAAAATAAGCTGTATTATGTTGAGTAGTAAGTAGTCAAATTGTGCGTCTGGCAGCACGGTCACGGCCCTGTTGCTGCACTTTGACGTAACTCTTCACTTAGCTGGTAGCCTCCACCAAGACGAAACATAGATTTTCTGGTATGGAATGAGCATCCTATTCATTTAGGCACTTTAAAATATGATCAGTAATTATTTTTTTATAATTAAACCTGCCACACAGGGGGGTAGGCCTATGAATTTGATATCCGCAGTGAAGGGGTTAAAGAAAATTTGCAAGCAATCGAAATCGATAAAGTAAACAAAGATCATTATGACTCAGTCTACGCAAAGATTAAGCTAAACGGTAAATTGCTAGCTATTGGGACAATATATCGTCCTCCCAAATCTAATGCGGAAGTAGATTGCCTCTTGTATGACGAAATAAAGTCAGTTGTGAACAATAACAACGATACAATTATTTGTGAAGATTTTAACCTACCTCGTATAAACTGGAATAATAATTCTGCTGATAGAGAAGGTATGCGATTGCTTGATATGGTAAACGAAGTATATTTAAATCAGGTGGTCCGTGAGCCTACAAGGGATAATAGTATCCTAGATTTAGTTTTTACTACCGACATTGATCTGATTGATTACTGCGATATAGGTGAACATTTGGCAAACAGTGATCACAGGCTAATCAGATGCGGCATAAATTGCAATGTAGACATCACAGAAAATCGGTTACTAGTCCCAAATTATAATAAAGCAGATTTCACGAAGATCAGCAAGGTACTAAGCGAAGTTGATTGGATTGACCTACTAAATGGTAATAACGCCGAAAACATGTGTAATGTATTCACAAATAAACTCCAATCGGTAGTGGAAAAACATGTTCCTATGGTAAGAAAACGTTTGAATAACATAAACAGACCCAGTTGGATGAATAATGAGATCCAACAAATCATTGGCAGAAAGCGCCGAGCGTATAAAGTTTACAAACGATCAAATGCAGACTGCGATTCTAGATAATACAATGACGTAAAACGTCGTTGCAAAGGACTAATTAAGTCTAAAAACCGCGAGTATGAAGAAAAAATTGCAAAGGAATCCAAATCAAACCCGAAAAGGTTCTTTCAATACGTTCGAAGTAAGAAAAACGTCCAAACAAGTATTGGGCCACTGAAAGATAAAAATAACATCTTGGTAAATGATAATAAGAGTATGGCGTTCGTACTCAATGACTACTTTAATGCGGTATTTATTAAAGAAGACGAAGCTCCATTACCAGAACCAGTAAACATGTATGCGGGACTCGAAAGGGATAGACTGGTACATAGACCACTGTATACCTGGACTGTTCACGCGACAATGTTTTGAATTGCGGGGCTGCATAGGGGCCCGCGGGGCGCCCGACAAAGAGATATAGTGGTCTATGGACTATCATATAGACTGGTTTATCAGTATATATGGTATACTGTAATCTTCGTACATGTTTGTTCTATATAATTATCAAATAAAAAACAGTAAAACACGCTAAACAAATGCCATTACGAGACTATGAAGAAATATTCATGAACTTAATATTCACTTAACTCTTCGCCATTTAAAACTTTGCGAGTCAACTTTTATCATGAAGGGTTTCAATAGAAGCGCAATTTTATCAGCTTTCCATTGATGTATTTCGTTATCTGATAAATTAATTAGAACCATGCATAAATTAGCGTTAAATAAAATAATAAAATCATCAATCGGGTAATTTTCCCGATTGATGATGTTATTTATTTACTTATATATTTCGTTTTCTGATAAATGAATTAGTACTATGTATAAATTAGCGTTGCCTAAATAAATAACCTCATCAATCGAGAAAATTACCCGATTGATGATTTTATTTATTTAGCTAACGCTAATTTATGCATGGTTCTAATTCATTTATCAGATAACGAAATATAGCAATGGAAAGCTAATAAAATTGCGCTTCTATTGATAACCTTCATGATAAAAGTTGACTCGCAAAGTTTTAAATGGCGAAGAGTTGAAGTGAATATTAAGTTCATGCATATTTCTTCATAGTCTCGTAATGGCATTTCTTTAGCGTGTTTTACTGTTTTTTATTTGATAATATTATAGAACAAACATTTACGAAGATTACAGTATATCATATATACTGATAAACCAGTCTATATGATCCGTATATATATATATATGAATCCGAGCGGCCCTCCAACTTCGGGCCCTTGCGCGACAGGCCGATATTCCGTGCGCAGTCCAGGTATATAGTAGTCTATGACTGGTATTAGGAGAGATAACAGTAGACGAAATATCAAAGTATTTGCAGAAACTTGACCCAGCAAAATCTGTGGGGGTGGACGAAATCTCGCCGCGACTACTTCGCGAATGTCACAGTCAACTTTCGCTCCCATTAAAGATTATTCTCAATAAATCGCTAATGGACAAAAATGTTCCTAGTATGTGAAAATTAGCAAATGTTACACCGATATTCAAGAAAGGGAGTAAGAGCCTCGCAAGTAATTATCACCCAATTAGTCTAACGTCCGTGATTGTTAAACTATTTGAGAAAATATTGCGGGATAAAATAGTGTCTTTTCTCGATGAAAATAACTCAATACTAAACTCCCAGCATGGATTTCGAAATAAGAGATCCTGCTTAACAAACCTACTCGATTTTTTTAATGTCATTTATTCAAACTGTGACGCTAAAACTCCCTCGGATGTAATATACCTTGATTTTCAGAAAGCCTTCGATACAGTTCCCCATAAGCGACTTTTGACCATGCTAAGGGCACATGGCTTAGGAGAGCAATTATGTTCATAGATTGGCGATTGGCTTTCAAATCGCAAACAACGGGTAGTAATAAATGGCGAGGCATCTGATTGGTTAGATGTTACTAGTGGGCTGCCTCAGGGCTCGGTCCTGAGTCCTACTCTTTTTCTGATATATATCAACGATCTGGACTGCGGACTTGTATCTAAAATATCGAAATTTGCAGATGACACCAAATTAGGCGGTAAAGCATATACTAGAGAGAACTGCGAACTCATACAACGTGATCTCGACAAACTATCAGATTGGAGTGATAAATGGCTATTAAAATTCAATTCCGATAATTGTAAAGTAATGCATATAGGCAACGATAACCTCAAATATAACTATCAAATGCAAAATAAATCGCTGACTGAAGTACAGCAGGAAAAAGATTTAGGTATCATCATCAGTAACGATCTTAAAACCAGTTCGCATTGCCTAGCTGCCAGTAAAAAGGCGAATATGATGTTGGGCTTCATTAAACGCAACTTTGAACATAAAACTCCGCAAGTAATGACACAATTATACACGTCCTTGGTTAGACCGCACTTAGAATATGCCGTTCAATTCTGGTCGCCCTGTTCCGTAAAAGATCAAGCCAAATTGGAATCAGTGCAAAGAAGAGCAACCAAACAAATTCCATCTCTGCGAAATTCATCTTATGAAGAGCGACTGTGGAAACTTAATATGTTTTCCTTAAAGGATCGTAGAATCCGTGGGGACTTGATAGAAACCTTTAAGATCCTAAAAGGATTTGATATCATTAATCAAGAGAACCTATTCGAGCTTTCTCCTCAAGTGACAACAAGAAATAATGGTTTAAAGCTAAACGATCAACGTTGCAACACAGATCTCCGTAAAAATTATTTCAATGTTAGAGTCGTTGAACGATGGAACAAGTTACCAGCTAATGTTGTCGAAGGCAGCACAATAACTACATTTAAAAACAGACTTGACGCGCACTGTAAAGTAAATGGGTATTGATAGTGCCCTGCGAATTCATATTTAGTCCCCCGGATCAATTAGTTGTAGTGGTAGTGGTAGTTGTAGTTAGTATATTTCATATCCTATCATTCTTCACTACGTAACTTCCATGTTCCTATCTTCTTTAGGGACATGGTATCATTTTCCAACTGTTTTCTTACATGTAGTTGATAGTTAGTAGTATATAGTTCAGCAGATACCCTCGTCATGGACTATTAGGTCTCCTGGTGTCTGTTATTCCTATGTAATTCTATGTAATCCTATGTAATCCTATGTAATCCTCCTCTTCCTCCTCCTCCTCCTCCTCCTCCTCCTCCTACACCGATATTCAAGAAAGGGAGTAAGAGCCTCGCAAGTAAATTATCGCCCAATTAGTCTAACGTCCGTGTTTGGGTTAAACTATTTGAGAAATATTGCGGATAAAAATAGTGTCTTTTTCTCGATGAAAATAACTCAATACTAAACTCCCAGCATGGATTTCGAAATAAGAGATCCTGCTTAACAAACCTACTAGATTTTTTTAATGTCATTTATTCAAACTGGGACGCTAAAATTCCCTCGGATGTAATATATCTTGATTTTCAGAAAGCCTTCGATACAATTCCCCATAAGCGACTTTTGACCAAGCAAAGGGCACAGGCTTAGGAGAGCAATTTATGTTCAGGGGATTGGCGATTGGCTTTCAAATCGTAAACAGCGGGTAGTAATAAATGGCGAGCATCTGATTGGGTTAGATGTTACTAGTGGGGTGCCTCGGGGCTCGGCCTGGGTCCTACCTTTTTTCTGATATATATCAATGATCTGGACTGCGGCTTGTCTCTAAATATCGAAATTTGGCAGATGAAAACCAAATTAGGCGGTAAAGCATATACTTGAGAAAACTGCAAACTCTTACAACGTGATCTCGACAAACTATCATATTGGAGTGATAAATGGCTATTAAAATTCAATTATGATAAATGTAAAGTAATGCATATAGGCAACGATAACCTCAATATAAATATCAAATGCAAAAATAAATCGTTAACTGAAGTACAGCAGGAAAAGGATTTAGGTGTCATAAATCAGTAAACGATCTTAAAACCGTCCGCATTGCCTAACTGCCGGGAAAAAGGGGCGAATATATGTTTGGGCTTCATTTAAAACGCAACTTTGAACATAAAACTCCGAAAGTAATGACAAGATTATACACGTCTTTGGTTAGGCTGCACTTAGAATATGCCGTTCAATTCTGGTCGTCTTGTTTCGTAAAAGATCAAGCCAAATTGGAATCAGTGCAAAGAAGAGCAACCAAACATATTCCATCTCTGCGAAATTCATCTTATAAAGAGCGACTACGGAAACTTAATATGTTTTCCCTAAAGGATCGTAGAATCCGTGGGGACTTGATAGAAACCTTTAAGATCCTCAAAGGATTTGATATCATTAATCAAGAGAACCTATTCGAAATTTTTCCTCAAGTGACAACAAGAAATAACGGTTTAAAACTAAACGGTCAACGTTGCATCACAGATCTCCGTAAAAATAATTTCAATGTTAGAGTTGTTGATCGATGGAACAAGTTACCAGTAAATGTTGTCGAAGCCAGGACAATAACTACATTTAAAAACAGACTTGATGCACACTGTAAAGTAAATGGGTATTGATAGTGCCCTGGGAATTCATATTATAGTCCCCCGGATCGATTAGTGATAGTGATAGTTGTAGTTAGTATATTTCATATCCTATCATTCTTCACTACGAAACTTCTATGTTCCTATCTTCTTTAGGGACATGGTATAATTTTCCAACTGTTCCTCTTACATGTAGTTGATAGTTAGTAGTATGTAGTTCAACAGATACCCTAGTTATGGCCCAATAGGTCTCCTGGTGTCTGTTATTCCTATGTATTCCTATGCATTCCTCCTCCTCCTCCTCCTCCTCCTCCATGACTCCATCCTCAGACCTCCCACCCTTCTCCTTTTTCAGCCTTTTACCACTTCCCTAAGTCATATTGGACACAATCCTGCACTTACCTGAAAGAGACTACCCCAGAAGCGTAATCTTTCACCCTTAAAGAAAGAGAGCAGAAAAAATAAATGCTGAAAATTATGTTGGGTGTGTGAGGCTGATTGGTGGACCTTGACTCTTGACTCTTGACAGTAACCGCCCGAATTTGTCAGTGAAAAATCCCAGGGAGCGCGAGGATTCGAACTGCCTACCCACAGAGTGGGAGACCAGAACGCTATCAACCTGACCATCGCGCTGTGTGTGCGTGTGTGTGTGTGCGGGCGCACACCGGGGGTAACCGGTTACCACTGAAGGAACGTCTGTGTGTATGTGGCGATGTACAGACAGAGGAACATGTTGTTGAAAATTGTCCTGTACCAAACAATATCAGGCAGACAGTAGGCTTGACTTGTTTAGTTGAGCTATTTAACGGTAAATATAGCCATTATGAATCTTATAAAATTATTCATGATATTTTGCACTTGTATGCGTAAGGTATGTGTGTCATGGATATTTCCTGGCACTGTTCGTGCACCGACAATTGATGTTGTTTTTGTTTTAATATCATTATGTGGACTGCAGATTGCATTATTTGTGTTTATATTAGTACTAACAGTATGTATTGTTATAAGATTATGTGTTAATGTTAAGATTTATGTACACTGTGGTCAATAAATTATCTATCTATTATCTATCTGTGTGTGTGTGTGTGTGTGTGCGTCTGCCACTAGAAGAACGTCTGTGTTCCCGTGGACACATTCAAACTGAGCAACATGTTGTAAGGGATTGCGTTAGAACATCAAATATACGCCAACAATTTGACGTGTGGACGTTTGAAAACTTAATGCTGGAGAGGAATGACTTTGCCACTGTATGTACTATCGTACACCGTATCCTTTCAGAATTTATATAGTTCTTTGTTTTATATTAGTATTTAGGTCTTGTTTGTTTTACTACTCGTATTTTCGTCTTTGATGTTTTATTGCTTGTCTGATTTTATTGATGTTTTGTGGTATTCGTGATGGCGTTTTTTTTTTTTGTGTAGTTTTCCGTTTTATATAAAAAATAAATAATAATAGTTTTTAATATTACATTTTTGTATTTTCCATTTTTTAGTATTCCGTTTTAGTATTTTCTGTTTTTTGTATTAAGTTTTAGTATTCCGTTTTAGTATTTTCAGTATTTAGTATTTAGTTTTTAATTGTTTATTGCTTGTTTAGGTTTTTACAAATTTATTGTAGTTTTCATTGATTCTTTTTCATTGATGCTCATAATTATTGCACTGATTTTTGTAAAAGGAAAAATTTCTTGCGTTTTAGCGTTTGAGTGATGATTCAAGACCTTATTATTAGAAAGTAGATTTGAAGGATTATATGTGCGCATGTGAGAAACAGTTTTTTGTATTAGAACTTTGGCTTTTGTTAATTTAACACTTTGTTGGACCAATTTAACTGATTAAGTGTTGGTTGTGCACAAGCTTTGTAAGTTGTGGTCAATAAATTTTATCTATCTATTTTGTGTGTGTGTGTGTGTGTGTGTGGTGTTGTGTGGTGTGTGTGTGTGTGGTGGGGGGGGGTGGGGGGGGGGGGGGGGATTGTATACCTTGTTTTTCTGGCATTCCATTCGGTCTGCTTAGTCCTGGACCGCCGTACTACTTCGCCTCGCTGGTAATTAGATCACGTTTCCTGCTCTAATTCATCATGGGAACGTGCGTGAGAAATGAGTCAGTATGTTTATTTGTAGCTCCCTGCTGTCTCCCTCCCCCCTCCTCAAACACTACTGCTCCGACCACACAACCACCACCACTATCACCACAATAACAACTTCCTCTATACCACACCGACTTCATATACATTTCACTGCTTTTGCTACCTATTACACACACACACACACACGCACACACAGACACACACACACACACACACACACACACACATACACACACACATACACATACACATACACATACACACACACACACACACACACACACACACACACACACACACACACACATCCACGTCAGATCTATACAACCTCACCGCCCAGCCTCCGTTGATTGCGTCCCCCCACACCCACACACCCACAAGAGGGGATAGGGTGGCATAGGAGGTGATGGTGAGGCGCACGGTATAAGGGGAAGGAGGGATGACAGGCAAATGAGATATTCGCCCTCTTCCTACCCCTCATTTTGCTCCTCTACCTCCTTGTTTGTGTGATGTGTGTGTATGTATGTGTGTGGTGTTTGTGTGTGTATGTGTGTGTGTGTGTGTGTGTGTGTGTGTGTGTGTGTGTGTGTGTGTCTGTGTGTGTGTGTGTGTGTGTGTGTGTGTGTGTGTGTGTGTGTGTGTGTGTGTGTGTGTGTGTTGTGTGTGGTGTGTGTGGTGGTGTAAAATCAGCCAATATATACATTTTCTGGCGATCCAAGGCGCGATAACCTTGTTGTTTGGCGTGTACAGCACCCACCACACGAACGCCAACTCCAGTGACTCATTCCCTATATAGGAAAAGGAATACAATATATAATACAATAAAATAAGAAAGCTGTGACAGAGGCCACGCAGCCCCGCTGCTCCTGCCTCCTTGTTCATTTTCTGTGTAATGGAATACCGTCTGGGAAAGTCATATGTTATTATCCATGTATTCAGTGAAGGGCAAAGGAAAAACAGATCCAATAATAGCATTAAAATCCGCATTCACAAAGGATACATGCTGAGTTTCATCTGTAGCTTTGTGCCTTTTTGATATTTCTCGCCACCAGGAATCTAATGCAAGGTGAAGCAAGGAATACACGTGTTGGTGCTGTAGCTCGGTGTTCCGCGAAAGACCCTCGGTGCTGGCGACACCGTGAACACCGAGCATACCACACAACAGGACACCACACCGCAGGACACCAGAACACAGGACACACCGCCACTGGAGACCGCGTGCACCATAATAGTCGTACAGCCCAACTCAATATGGTATAGATAACATAACACAGTTTGGGGTCCAGATACTTGTACGTCGTGTGTGTGTGTGTGTGTATGTGTGTGTGTGGGTATGTATGTGTGTGTGTGTGTGTGCGTGCGTGCCTGCGTGCGTGCGTGCGTGCGTGCGTGCGTGCGTGCGTGCGTGCGTGCGTGGTGCGTGTGCGTGTGGTGTGTGTGTGTGTGTGTGTGTGTGTGTGTGTGTGTGACTGTGTGTGTGTGTGTGTGTGTGTTGTAGGGGCGAGGAGGGACCA
>JACEEZ010024823.1:17500-32500 GCA_016584305.1 Chionoecetes opilio | reverse complement strand
TAATCAAGAGAACCTATTCGAGCTTTCTCCTCAAGTGACAACAAGAAATAACGGTTTAAAACTAAACAGTCAACGTTGCATCACAGATTTCCGTAAAAATTATTTCAATGTTAGAGTTGTTGATCGATGGAACAAGTTACCAGCAAATGTTGTCGAAGCTAGCACAATAACTACATTTAAAAACAGACTTGACGCGCACTGTAAAGTAAATGAGTATTGATAGTGCCCTGCGAATTCATATTATAGTCCCCCAGATCAATTAGTGATAGTGATAGTTGTAGTTAGCATATTTCATATCCTATCATTCGTCACTACGAAACTTCTATGTTCTTATCTTCTTTAGGGACATGGTATCATTTTCCAACTGTTCCTCTTACATGTAGTTGATAGTTAGTAGTATGTAGTTCAACAGATACCCTAGTTATGGACCAATAGGTCTCCTGGTGTCTATTATTCCTATATATTCCTATGTATTCCTCATCGCTTATGCATGTAGTCACGTAGCCTTTTATGGTATTCATCACTCTTTGGTGTACAGCCCTTCCTGGCAGATTGATATCGCACTTAATTAAATTTCTTGGTTAACGTATCTGGGAAAAGCTTCTTACTTGCAAAGGATGTCATTCACTTTGAGAAAGATTAGACCTACCCTAACTTTTCTACCAACGAACTAAAAAAATTTCTTCACATTCCTGATAACCACTTGCATGATTCATATACAAGGATGTCAACTTCGTGAGCATCGCAAAGAATGAAACTACAAAAATTATTCATTTCCTGAGTTAGTAACTTAATACACACTTTATTTACTGTAATCTTTAGGTATGTTTTCATAATCAGCATCCAATGTACCAATAACTGAATATCACACATCTTTTTCTTTCGTTTGATCCTTACTGTGATAATTTCCAATGCATTCCAATTTCCAAGGTAAAAATGTCTTCCATTTTGTAACACTGTCATTGTTTACATCAACTAAACATAGCGATTTGGTAAGATGTATATGTGCTTTAACATCTCATTAAGTGTCAAAGGTGATTAATGATTCTAGGTGATCATTAAAACAAAGAAATAACCGCTCATCCTCCACCAACACTCACACACACTGCGTATTCCTGCACAGCATTCAGGACACCTTGGCGGGCTCTGCGAGGGTATAATATGTCTATCTTATGTGAGGAAGTAGCAGACAATAGGAAATATATAAAAAATTAAGAAACTCGAATATACAAGACAAAAACGAAAAAAGAATTAGACAAAAATAATGAAAAGACGCGTGAATGAATGGTATGAGAATAAGATAAAAACAATAAGCTTATGAAAACAAATAGTTGATAATATAGAAAATAAGATGCGTGAGTGGAAGGAAACAAAAAAGAAAAAAGAAAATCGACTATACATGACAAAAACGAAAAATATGAGTGACAAAAATAATGATAAGTTCTAGTGAATGAATAGTAAGAAAATAATATGATAAAAAAAATTTATGGAAATAAATAAAAGTTAATTAATACAGCAAATAATAAGTAACAAATTATATAGAATGAGAAATAAATTGATTGAATAAATAGAGATAGTAACTTGAAATGCAACGCATGAAATATAAAGATGGCTCCTCCAACACTTCCTGAGTTACAAAGACCAAGGCCATTCGTCCCTCAACGCACCCGCCAGTGCCTCGTTAGGTGCAGTTTGTTACAGATGTCGTCAGTGTTGTGTTCTTTGCATGCCTCTATCGTTACTCATGCGGTCCCTCTGCACAAGGTTTTATATTCCCATTCATTTCCATTTTGTTCATACCATCAATGGAAAATAAGGTTATTCATTTCAATTTCATCTCTCCCTTTTTTTCAAATACAGACACATCATGACGCTTGACTTCACTCATATTTCTGGAACCTGAATCTCTGAATTTTTTTTCTTCATGAACCAAATTTTACGGGTTAGCCTTTGCGTTTTTATTGGCTTTGAATATCTCTTCTTTTGATGAAAATAGATCAAATATTTTCATACAATACCGTGACCAATCGAGCTTGAAAATAAGTCTCCCAAAACGCAAACATTCATATATTCTCTAGGGCAGAAAGAGATTGCTATTTCCATCCTCAAAGCAATTCACTGCACGCCTCAACCCTTCCCTTCCCACGCTGTTCCTTCCCCTCCCCTTACACCCTTCTCCCCTCACAGCCTTCCCTTCCCACTCTGTTCCTTCCCCTCCCCTTACACCCTTCTCCCTTCAGAGCCTTCCCTTCCCACTGTTCCCCGCATAGCCTTCCCTTCCCCTCCCCTTATATCCTTATCCCCTCACAGCCTTCCTCTCCTCTCAACCTTCTCCCTTTATAGCCTTCTCATACCTTACATCCCTTTCCCCTCACAGCCTTCTCCTCCCCGCTCTACCCACCAAAGCGGCGCAGTCAGGTGGGAGGCGCAGCCACCAACCTGGAGCTAATAAAGTCCCACGTTCCGTTGGCTCCGGACACAACTCTCGAGGAACCAATATTAGCGCCGCTGGGAAGACACGACCGCCCGCACAACACATAAACAGGTCCGGATCTTCTTCCTCTTCTCCCGGGACATGCCAGCCATTGAGAAGGAGCGACGGACCATGAAAAGGGAATCTCGTGAGACCGTCGCGAGGAAACAAGAGCTGAAGGAGGTGTGTGTGTGTGTGTGTGTGTGTATTCATTTAGTTGTCTAGTTGTAATTTACAAGTCTAGAGCAACGCTCGTATGGCCCCGTCTCCATATCAACATTTTTATCATTCATCGTTAGTGCTTAGTTTTGGCCGAAGCCAGCACCCCGGAGAGCAGGTCACAAACCCCGGCTGACACCCTGTACCCATTCACTGCTGGGTGGACAGGGGCTCGGGTTTTAAGGAAACAGCCCATATATTTCCGCTCCGCCCGGGGATCGAACCCGGGACTTCTCGGTTGTGAACCGAGCGTGCTACCCCTACACTACGGAGTACCCTACGTACCGGAGTACACTACGGTTTATGTGTGTGTGTGTGTGTGTGTGTGTGTGTGTGTGTGTGTGTGTGTGTGTGTGTATGTGTGTGTGTGTGTGTGGAAGGTAAGGACTGATGAGCGGCGACATGAAGTCATGAAATAGGGCTTGAGAGAGAGAGAGAGAGAGAGAGAGAGAGAGAGGGGAGAGGAGAGAGAGGAGAGAGAGAGAGAGAGAGAGAGAGAAGAGAGAGAGGAGGAGAGGAGAGAGGAGAGAGAGGAGAGAGAGAGAGAGAGAGAGAGAGAGAGAGAGGAGAGAGAGAAGAGAGAGAGAGGAGCGAGAGCGAGAGCGAGAGGAGGAGAGAGAGAGAGAGAGAGAGAGAGAGAGAGGAGAGAGAGAGAAGAGAGAAGAGAGAGAGAGGAGAGAGAGAGAGAGAGAGAGATGAGAGAGTAGAGAGAGAGAGAGAGTACATATAATAAAAGGACGGGAGCGGCGTGTGCCAATAGGTAGTGGGATCAAGGCGTGCCCTCGTGCCATTAGGTTAAGTGCCAATGTGAATAATTATAATAGGCGGAGTAAATGTTCGTTAGGCTCTTTGTGACGCTGCTTACCTTGCCTTCCCACGACCCTTGACTCCCATCCATCCCCCCCCACCCCCACCACCCACCCACCCACCACACCCACCACCCACCCACCCACCCACCCCACCACACACCACCACACACACACCACACACCACACACACCACACACACACACACACACACACACACACACACACACACACACACACACACACACACCTCCTCCTCTTCCTCATTCTCTTATCCCATCTCGTCTTTCTCCTCATCCTTGTGGTCATTCTCTTGGCTCTCCTTTTCCTTCTCTTTCAGTCCGCGTCCATTTTCCCCTCCTCTCTCTCTCTCTCTCTCTCTCTCTCTCTCTCTCTCTCTCTCTCTCTCTCTCTCTCTCTCTCTCTCTCTCTCTCTCTCTCTCTCTCTCTCTCTCTCTCTCTCTCTCTCTCTCTCTCTCTCTCTCTCTCTCTCTCTCTCTCTCTCTCTCTCTCTCTCTCTCTCTCTCTCTCTCTTCCTCCTTAATATCTCCACAAGTTCTCAGATGTTTTTTCTTCTTCAATTCTTTGTGTTCATATTTTCTAAAATTTTCCGTTTCACGGTTTCTATTTCACTCATGTACTCTTTTCATTAAAAATTTAACTTTTTTTATTGTGAATTGTCGTCATTACTTTTCTCTTCAAGTTGTTAAAACTTTGTTTGGTCAAGTCTGCCCTTTTCTTGGTGTGTTTCTGCCTCTGTAAATCTTCAAGTGTCTCTTTTTCTTTCTTATTCTATCAACAAACTTTGTGGTAAAGCAATTCATAAAGTTTTGGCAAATTTAATATTTTAGGATAGTTACTAACGTTGGATGAACATATATTTTACTTTACGCGATGTAAACCTCCTTAGGAAAACCACTGCCTTCAAGTTTTATACATCTGATAATTCACTTTCATTTATTATGTTCACCATATAGACGTATAGCTCTTGCCTCCATGTCTTTGAAGCACACTAGCGCACACACACGCACACACACACACACACACACACACACACACACACACACACACACACACACACACACACACACACACACACACACACACACACACAGACACACACACACACACACACACACACACACACACAAACACACACACAAATACTGTTAAATGAGGCAAAGATTGGCACCGTGTTTCAACGAGATACAAATTCCAAGGCAGTAGTTTTGCTATTCCTTGTGGAGTGATAATAGCTGACGTGTCAAGGTCGCCTCTTCTGTGGCCATCGCATTGTGAGCCTCAGATGGTTGAAAGCCACGATTCGTTCCAGCGATGTCCATGCTAAGAAAGGCTATGATTAGCACATACTTAAAGGTGACATGCCTCATTAAGTGGAAGATTATTTATTTAATATTTCACATTGGAATATTATCGCATCTCTCAACGACTTTATTACAACCTGTCAGGAATTAAAACTATAATAAATGTAAACTTTGTCATTTTGAACATTTCCGGAGATTAATGTCATCATATCATTTACATTTCACTACATTTCCTGCGTCCATTACGACTTTTCCCACGACAAGACCAGGACCACCACTCAGCGACCCTGGCCGCTGTGGTGCCGCCAACCCTTCACCGAGACCCGACACCACACAACACAGGAGGCATCGCAGCCTTCTAGTGAACAATGGACGTACTCGCGAAAATTCTCTTTCACTCGTTATGCGTTTCATTAATTCATTCATTGCTATCATATAATTTAATAACTCCACTGTACACCAATTCTCTCTCTCTCTCTCTCTCTCTCTCTCTCTCTCTCTCTCTCTCTCTCTCTCTCTCTCTCTCTCTCTCTCTCTCTCTCTCTCTCTCTCTCTCTCTCTCTCTCTCTCTCTCTCTCTCTCTCTCTCTCTTTCTCTTGCACTGTGTGTGAGTGTGTGTGTGTGTGTGTATGTGTGCAAGTGTGTGTGTATGTGTGGGTGTGCGTGTGCGTGAGCGTGTGCGTGTGTGTGTGAAACATATATGCAGACATAGACAGAATGAAATCAGACAAAAAAACGAGCAGAAGAAATAGGGGGAATAGGAGTGCAGTGATCCAAACACGAACCAAACACGAGATAGATTACAACCCTAGCTAGGCAACAGGTAAACAACGGCGAAAACAACAACAAAACAAACAAACAAAAACAACAACAAAATATCTTATCTCGAAATACTTCCCTTCTTTCCCAACTATGCTGACGATATCGCACCACGACCCACACCCACTCAACACCTGAGGCGGAAGAGCAGCAGAAAGGAGAAGAGGAGGAGCTTGTTGATATCCCCCCTATAGAGATACAAGCCTTGAGCCGAGAATGGACTCCCGCGTTGGTGTTATGTTTCCCCGCGCCGCTGACATTGCACCGAGTGGCCGGAATGTTGCCTGGAACTTGATTAAGGTGCGCGTGGGATTGTTTGTTAGCAGTATTATTTGTATTATAACGATGGGGTTGCCGCAGGAGTGATATATACGTGTGTGTGTGGGGGGGGGGGGGATGAGGGGTCAGATGTGTGTTTTGTGCGTGTTTCTGTGTAGTGTTGAGTGTCACATGTTGAAAATCTAGTGTTCTCTGTCTTTCTCTTATAATTTTCTTTTCTCTCTGTGCCATCCGCTACTGTGCCGCTTCAGATCGGAGGTACGAGGCAGGTCAAGAAGGAATACTACAAGGAGCATACAGATGCCAGGTAATAACACTGCGTCTTTATTGCTCCTTGAAAATCGTTTATTCGATACCATTAATTTTCACATCACGGCATTGTTTTTCTCTCTCAAAATGTTGCTTTTTTCCTTTAACATTTACCATTTCAATCACACATCAGCTCATAATCCTTAATCTTTAATATTTACACACCTTTCCTTTTCATATAATTTATGGTTTATACAAACACAAGACCTGCTAGCCTTCCTAAAACCCCTCCACAATATCCCACACACAGACACAAATCTCCCCTACAGTGTACAGCAGAAGGCCCCTCACCCTGCCAACCACCGTACAATTGTCACGGCCTGAAATACGTAACATCCCAGTGGTATTTACTTTCGGGTCAGACGCAGACACGGACTGGCTGGGAGGGGGCAGGGGAAGCGAGAGGGCAGGGGCAAAGGGTTGAAGTAGTGTTTACCTGGCGAGTGCACATCCCCGTGCTTACCTGGGTGGCGGGTCCAGTAATTCGCTGGTGCCGTTGGCTGACCAATGACAGGTCCGCCAGCACGTCACGGGCTGGGCACACACATTTGCAGATTGCGTGGCCCTCACTGTTTTTCTTTATTTTCTTATTTTGATTTGAAGACTCGTGCGCACATGTAATTGTGTTGGCAAATATTTAGAGTTTATTTAACTAGTACCCTTTTGAGGCTTGGTTTTTATTTTTGTATATTTCTATATTTTTGCAACAATGAGGAGGTTTTAAACGACTATGTGATTATACTTGTTATCTTCCAATTTAATTAAAACTGGACATAGTGTAGAATTGATTTTGATACAAGATACGTACATGTACATCATACGATGCAATATTTAAGTATATACATTGAAAATTATATTGAGGCCAAGCTTAATTAATGTTTCACAAGCAGCTATTCATTTCACCATCATCATCTAATATACTATAGGAGTAGCCGTGTGTCTGTGTGTCTGTCTGTGTGTCTGTTTTGCGTAGCCGAAACTGTAAATTCTATTTTGATGAGAGTAGACTAAAAAAATCGCAAATAAATCGTAGGTGGTAAGCGGCTTGGTCCCATGTCGATTGAATCATTTTGAAGGTTTTTTTTTGGCTAAAAACACTTTTCAGACATAAGATTACAAGAAACACTCTGCGGTAACGTCTTGCTGTATTTCACAAACTCCGTAGACTCATGGACTTTACCGTTTTTGTGCGTGTGTGAGTGTGTGTGTTGGAATCACTCGGAACACAAAGGGTTGGAATCACACGGAACACATAGGGTTGGAATCACACGGAACACAGGGTTGGAATCACACGGAACACAAAGGGTTGGAATCACACGGGACGTGGTCTACCCCGTGGCACTTTGACCATTGACCAACGACAGCAACACGATACAAACATCAATACATGGGTCCGAAGGGCCAACAAGCACTTGTGATACACTATGACACGAAGCGAATCGACTAAAGTCACTAAATCATCAGATTTAATATGTCTCGGTTTGAAAACACCTGAGAATATACAGACTAGATGGACAAACGCTCAATGAGCGCCGGTCCCCGAAGCACTTTACCTTTACCTTGACCTGCAATCAGTGTGTGGTGATGGTGGTGGTAGTGGTGATGTGGTTGTGATTTAGTGATGATGATGGTAGTGTTGGTGGTGGTGGTGATATGACCCAGGTGGCGGTGTTGTCGGCGTCAAGAAAGCCTCCTGGTATATGAATGGCTACCGTCTGGTTGGTTTAATAATCATGTTCAGGCGAATAATCCTCTGCCGTGAATCCCAGACACATCACCATGAGCTACAGGGGTGATGGCCTTCTTGGTGATGCAATAATATTCTCTCAACCCAGGCAGGCCAGCGGAACAAAACTGCGCCATTTACAGTTCTATAAATTGTTAAGTTAAGATTATTGAGGTACGCACTGGCCTGGCGAGGAGGGCGCGGGCTGGCGGCGTGGGGGCGGGGGTGAGGTCACGCCCGTGGCCCTGGAGGCGCCACGGCAGCGCGACGCCCCGCTCAGGTCATGAGAAAAACAGAATAAACAGACCCGATGGGAATTAAAGGATGAGCGTGAGTCGAGTCCTTTTGCAGTGGCGGTGGCGGAAAGGTCGTTAAGTCAACATGAGAGGGGGGGGTGGGGGGTTGTGGCGGCCTGAGCTCACCTGAGCAGCGCTACGTGACACGCAAGGCACAGAGGCAGCCTGGAGCACAAAGCAAGACTCGTGGGCATCGTCACTTAAGAGAATCATGCATAATGCTGTCTCCTTCCCATCATGCCGGCCTCCTCTTCCTCCGGCGGGAAGGCCGTTGACTTAAAACGTTGACTTAAAAGAAAACTTACGTTTTTTTCCCGTTTGCAAAGAATGCTCCGAATTTGTGCTTTTTTTCCACTCACATTTCGACGTTTTTTTAAAGTGAGGAAGCACATGACCTCTTGACGTCTGACAAAATCAGCTTTTTTCTGACTGCCTGAAAAAGAAAAATCCCAGCGTATTTAATTCCATTAGCAAACAACACAGTCTGACATTACAGAGAAGCCGTATTAAGAAATAAGGGAATAAAGATATATCGACCATGATGAAACCACAAAACACTGAAAATAATCATACAACGTTTCTTGCCAATCTCACTCAGTCTCTTGGTAGTGTCAAAAATAATTCTGAGCGTCGAAACTAAAAGTGACAAAATGTAGGTATTTATATAGAAAATAATTAAGCGGCACAGCAGAACATCACAAACTTTATCTCCATCGCTGTGATACGTACTATTTGAACACCAAGAGTAACTCGATGACTTCTTTCCTATCGCTTGTTACTGGCCAGGCAAATTGTGATGACCGCCCTGGATACGAACAACAAGAAAACACCTTTTTTATAGTTGGCTCTCGTGTTGTGCCTTTTCTTCCCTCCCTCCATCCCTTCATCCCTCCTGGCCTTTCCTCCTCCTCTTTCTGTCTCAGCCGCTGTCCGTTTGCTATGTTCTTCATCCATCCATCAAACCTACTCCATTTATTTTTCTGTATAAAAAGTATCAGTGTCTCTACGTGTCAGTATCAGTGTCTGTATGTTCGCATGCATCTCTCTCTCTCTCTCTCTCTCTCTCTCTCTCTCTCTCTCTCTCTCTCTCTCTCTCTCTCTCTCTCTCTCTCTCTCTCTCTCTCTCTCTCTCTCTCTCTCTCTCTCTCTCTCTCTCTCTCTCTCTCTCTCTCTCTCTCTCTCTCTCTCTCTCTCTCTCTCTCTCTCTCTCTCTCTCTCTCTCTCTCTCTCCACAACTTTGTAACTTAAGGTTTCGAAGAACTTCCGGTATTAGATAGTTTTTTGTCACTTTATGGTCTGTTGGCTTTGCAAAAGTGTGTGTGTGTGTGTGTGTGTGTATGTGTGTGTGTGTGTGTGTGTGTGTGTGTGTGTGTGTGTGTGTGTGTGTGTGTGTGTGTGTGTGTGTGCGTGCGTGCGTGCGTGCGTGCGTGCGTGCGTGCGTGCGTGCGTGCGTGCGTGCGTGCGTGTGTGTGTGTCTGTGTGTATGTCTCTGTGTGTGTGTGATCTTCCTCAAGAAATGTCACTTAGTGTATAGAAAACACAGTGAGAAAGCAAAAAACCAAAAAAAACAGGTGGGGGTCATTTTCTACCCTACACTGAAAATAGCCGAGGCAGCTTGAAAAGTAGTTTGATCTGTTTTGCTCACCTCTCCTTCGGATCTGTGATATACCCAGTATGTTCTTTAGTCCATATGAAAGTCCACCAAAGTCACTCATCTCATCACTACATGTGTATGTGGTTATACTTTACAACATCATTGGTAAATTTCAAACATTTTACTTAGGTAAAGATACAGGTAAAGTAAAACGTCCAACCCGACCTTTCCCCTTCCTCTATGTACAAGAGCACACCGAGGCTGCAGTGGCGGCGGGTGAAGGGCTTCACGCCCTGGCCGGTGGGCGCCACGAATGCATCGCCTCCAGGACCTGGACGGAGTGAACATTTTGGGGCCTTCAGCGAAAAAGATTCCTGCTTTGCATCACAACTTCCCAAACGGCAGGCAGCTCCCACAGCCCTCACACATCTCACTTCCCTCACAGCCACCACAGCTTGAATTCACAGCACCAACCCCTAGCGCCAGGGCTCTCCGCGGCACATCGCCACTAATTCTAATGTGCAACACTTGCCCGGATGAAAGATGCACTAGAGAGGTCGTTCAGACCAACATTAAGATTAGTTAGACTGATCCAACCTCTTAATTTACGCACACGACCCCTTCCACTAGCACA
Organism: Chionoecetes opilio; assembly: GCA_016584305.1. NCBI lineage: Eukaryota > Metazoa > Arthropoda > Malacostraca > Decapoda > Majidae > Chionoecetes > Chionoecetes opilio. The sequence continues at coordinate 22,020 of JACEEZ010024823.1, read as the reverse complement.
CGCGCCACACACACACACACACACACACACACACACACACACACACACACACACACACACACACACACACACACACACACACACACACACACACACACACACACACACACACACACTTACATACATATATATATACGTGTATATATATATATATATATTTTATATATATATATATATTATATATATATATATATATATATATATATATATATATATATATGATACCGATGATACGGTACTATTAGCCACGTCACGGAGAAATATATTGAGTAAATTATCAATATTACAGGAGTACTGTCTAGAGTACGGCATGATAGTGAATCAGTCTAAAACTAAATTTTTGGTGTTAAATGGCAGCCGTGACGACGCTGACCCGTTGGCAGTGAACGGTTTAAGTGTTCAACCTTGTAAGTCGTATGTTTATTTAGGGTCGCCGTTCACCTGCGATGGGTCGACATCTTCCGCTGTTAAGTTACATGCCAAGTTAAAAATGCCACACGTACTAAAATTTGTTTCTTTTGCGAAGAAAAATGATGATGTGCCATTTATTGTAAAAAAACGTGTTTTTGACGCAGCATTAATGTCAACACTTATGTATGGTGCTGAATCATGGTTTGGGGCAGATTTAAAACCTATGACTAAACTGTTTAACTGGTGTTTAAAGCAATTGTTGGGTGTGCGAAGGTCAACTTGCAATGATATATGTTACGTGGAATCGGGTTACCCACCCCTAAAAGATATGGTAAGTTCTGTGCAACATAAGTTTTTCCATAAAATGTGGCAAGAGCGATCAACTTATGATGATGACCCACTGACGTTTGCAATGAAGTTATCTATGAATATGGACACTGTCACCGGTAGATTAATAAGGGAGTTTGTGGACAGTGAAGTCAAAGATTGTACTGTAGATATGCAATGTGTAAGATCGAGAATTTCAGACAGTAATTCTACGAGAAGAGTGACATATAAAGAGATGAACCCTACTTTGAATGTGCATAATATTTACACTGATAGACACTTAGTTGATGAAAAGCATCGCCTGTCGTTTACACAGCTTAGGACAGGTGGGCATTGGCTAATATGTGAGACTGGAAGGTGGAATAGGAGAGGTCGCGGTCGCTTACCCTTGGATGAGCGACTGTGTATGTGTGTGTATGTGGCCAAGTGCAGACTGAAAGACATGTGGTGGAACAGTGTACACTGACCCAACATGTCAGGGACATATACCAGTTCACTCTTATGGAACAGGTGTTTTCAAATAGATTTACCCTAGATGTGACCTGTAAAATAGTACACTGTATCTTGAGTGTGTATTACTGATGGCCAGTGCATATTCTATTCAATATTAATGGACTGCGATTATTGTGTAATAGTAATGATATAATAGTAATGATATTTTAATGCGGATAGCATTATTTAGTGTTAGTTACTAATTGCCAGCGTTGAGTTAATTTTACTTTTTGGACTACAGTTATAAAACTACATGTATAAGTATGTATATGTGTATTATGTTCTGCTGTGGTCAATAAAACTATCTATCTATCTATCTGTGTGTGTGTGTGTGTGTGTGTGTGTGTGTGTGTGTGTGTGTGTGTGTGTGTGTGTGTGTGTGTGTGTGTGTGTGTGTGTGTGTGTGTGTGTGTGTGTGTGTGTGTGTGTGTGTGTGTGTGTGTGTGTGTGTGTGTGTGTGTGTGTGTGTGTCGTTACTTGGATGAAACACGCCGTCCATGGTGAGCGCCGCGTGGCCGCCCAGGGGCGCCCTGCAGGCTATTGATCAGGGCGTGAGTGAAACACGGAACCCGAGGCGGAAGAACGCACGGAAGGGCCTGTAACCCGCCGCCGCCGAGACCGTGTGACCCGCAGAGTGATTCCACACAATACACGTGTGACCCGCACAGTGATTGACCATATATGGGCGTATTTCCGCCTCGCACCCATGCTGGAGTGAATGGTATTTCTGGCATGATACTGAGATGAAAATTCCTTCGTTTGATGCCGAGGGAATACTAAACATACCGAAACTGTCTTTTCTTTCCGGAGGACATATATTTAGCGGCTCATTCCTCCGGGCCATAAAAATGATACATTGGAATGAACCATGAATGTGTGGCACTAACCGCTCGTACGTTACCGCTACTTTGCCGGAAGTAGCGACCGGATATTTACGTTTGCTACGCCAAAAGCAAGTTCAGCGACACTTTTCCGCATTAGATATTGCACGACATAATTTGTGGTATGGAAACTCATACTTCACCTCCAAAAACATCTCCAAAACACTCAACCTTCTCCATCTCTTTAACGTCTTTCTCTTCCTCCTTTCTCTTCCTCCTCTCTTTATTTCATTATCATATTTTATTTTCATCTCGGCATCTCACACCACCTAAACCCTCCACCTCTTCCTCCTCCTCCTCCTCCTCCTCCTCCTCCTCCTCCACCTCGCTTCTATGATGTGCAAATGACACAGCCTGGAGTGGGCAGAGGAGCTGGGACACAGGGCGGGGAGGGTACTCTGTTCTCGCGGGAGGCTGTGGGGTGAGGGGCGCGCTGATGACTTTCTCTGAGTAGTTGATCCAGGAATGCCTCACTCCTCTCGCCCTCCCATTCTCACTCATTGTTCCCGCTGAATACTTTTGTACCTCATTATGAATTATATCGTTTATTTTACCTTTACTTTGTAGTAATTCGTGGGGTTTTTTCATTTTGTGGATGTAGAGGAAGGTGGGTGAAAGGAAAGAAGGGGTGATTGAGAATTGGCATATATAGGCAGTTGATCCAGTCCAATTATATTTCTTAATCGTTTTGTATAATATCAGTGAGTGCCTCCGAGTGATGTTCAAGCTCTCTCTCCGCTCTTCTTCATCCATGTCATATATATCTTCTCAAGAACTAAATGTCCATTATGCTGTGCAGGTGCCATCCACTACTTCCCTTACTGTTTCGTGCCATTTATCCATATCATCGTTTTCTCCTCCCTCCCCCTCCACCCCTGCGTACCTACAACTATAGTGTGTAGAAAACTTTCTCCCACGATACAAACCTTCAGCTCCTGAGTCTCTGATTCTACTATCTTCGCCTCACTTTTCTCATTTCCATCTTGATCAGTCTCTTCTCTTCATAAGTTACCGGCAGTGACTCTTATTTCGCTTTCTTTCCTCCTGCACCGCCTTAACTTTTGTGTTTCCTTCCCTCCTCCCTTTTTTCCTTCTTTCCTTCTCATTAGACTAATAACTCCACAAACACAAGATTCACGTCAGGCAGACTACGAGAAATACGCAGAGTTGTCACTTAAGCTGCTTGATTCGGAAAAACGTCTACACACGCACGTAACGCAAACTACACTGCGTCAAGTGTTGTTCTTGTAGCAACTACGTAATAGTCGTACTGACAAAGGTAAGACACGTTTTTTATTGTTTTCTTGTTTTCTGGTTGTCTTTGCAGGTAGCGATTGCAACTATAATGCTTTTCGTGCACGTCAAGAATTACAATTTGGGTTCTGAATGGACACACTCGCACACCTGATTCCGGGAACAATCAAACCCTCAGTGGGAAAGGAACCTCTACCATCCTCTCACCCTTGTGCCATTGAGGAAGACGATGAGATCACGTGTTCTTTAAGGAGGATGAAGGGTAGGAGGAGGTGTATGATCTATCGATCAATCTATCTCTCTATCTATCTATATATAATACAGATAGATAGATAGATAAATACATAGAGAAAAAATATACGATGATATAAGATCAGGTTTTTACGTTGTAAACCCATTTGTTACGGCAATTTACTCGCTCGACGCTGACTATTTCGTTACGGAATATTCTTACAATGTTTTAAGGATTGAAATGAGTTCTAGTTGTTCCATTTGCCGTAAAGCCGCCTCGGTGATCCCTCAATAAATATGCAAAATTCTAGGCAGCCAACACAGCGGAAGACTCCGGACCGCTGCCTCCCCTCCGTCCACTGCCCGTCCTGATTGACTCCACCTTGGATAAAACTGACTTCCTTATAATTGCATTGGAAAATATCAAAGTGTTCATGTCCCTGCAGACGACAAGGCTGTGTTGTTGACCGAACTGTCTACTTGCCTGTTGCCGGACCGCTGTGTGTGTGTGTGGGGGGTGGGGGTGGGGGGGGGGTAGTATGAGCGTTGGTGATGTTACCTAATTGCATTTTGATGAGAAGTGAGTCAAGCTCGTAATGTTCCGCCTCCTCAAAATCACTTCACGGATACTTATTCAAATGTACGTTTTTATATTACCAAAACCCAACTTGTTCTTTGATTCAGTATTCTATGTGGCAATTGAATATTTCCGTGTATCTCTTTCATCTTATTTTTAACAATAATTATGTGATGTGTGTTGATAATTCGCTCGCTACCTTCTTTCTGGGTGAAGGAAAATCTTTTTGTGTGTGTGCCTCTGCGTTGCTAAGGTTCCTCATACTTGGCACACATTTTGCATTTGGCACTGAAATTTGCTGAAATGAAACCTCATTCCTTTTTTGATAAAACCTCCACTCATTAAAG
>JACEEZ010024823.1:5000-12500 GCA_016584305.1 Chionoecetes opilio | reverse complement strand
CCTCCTGTTTCACCGTAACACACCCACCCTCCCCCGCCTCCTGTTTCACAGTAACACACCCACCCTCCCCCGCCTCCTGTTTCACAGTAACACACCCACCCTCCCCCGCCTCCTGTTTCACCGTAACACACCCACCCTCCCCCGCCTCCTGTTTCACAGTAACACACCCACCCTCCCCCGCCTCCTGTTTCACCGTAACACACCCACCCTCCCCCGCCTCCTGTTTCACAGTAACACACCCACCCTCCCCCGCCTCCTGTTTCACCGTAACACACACCACCCTCCCCCGCCTCCTGTTTCACAGTAACACACCCACCCTCCCCCGCCTCCTGTTTCACAGTAACACACCCACCCTCCCCCGCTTCCTGTTTCACCGTAACACACCCACCCTCCCCCGCCTCCTGTTTCACCGTAACACACCCACCCTCCCCCGCCTCCTGTTTCACAGTAACACACCCACCCTCCCCCGCCTCCTGTTTCACCGTAACACACCCACCCTCCCCCGCCTCCTGTTTCACAGTAACACACCCACCCTCCCCCGCCTCCTGTTTCACAGTAACACACCCACACTCCCCCGCTTCCTGTTTCACCAGTAACACACCCACCCTCCCCCGCCTCCTGTTTCACCGTAGCACACCCACCCTCCCCCGCCTCCTGTTTCACAGTAACACACCCACCCTCCCCCGCCTCCTGTTTCACAGTAACACACCCACCCTCCCCGCCTCCTGTTTCACAGTAACACACCCACCCTCCCCCGCCTCCTGTTTCACAGTAACACACACACCCTCCCCCGCCTCCTGTTTCACAGTAAACACACCCACCCTCCCCCGCCTCCTGTTTCATCGTAACACACCCACCCTCCCCCGCCTCCTGTTTCACCGTAGCACACCCACCCTCCCCCGCCTCCTGTTTCACAGTAACACACCCACCCTCCCCTGCCTCCTGTTTCACAGTAACACACCCACCCTCCCCCGCCTCCTGTTTCACAGTAACACACCCACCCTCCCCCGCCTCCTGTTTCACAGTAACACACCCACCCTCCCCCGCCTCCTGTTTCACAGTAACACACCCACCCTCCCCCGCCTCCTGTTTCACAGTAACACACCCACCCTCCCCCGCCTCCTGTTTCACCGTAACACACCCACCCTCCCCCGCCTCCTGTTTCACCGTAGCACACCCACCCTCCCCCGCCTCCTGTTTCACAGTAACACACCCACCCTCCCCCGCCTCCTGTTTCACCGTAACACACCCACCCTCCCCCGCCTCCTGTTGCACAGTAACACACCCACCCTCCCCCGCCTCCTGTTTCACAGTAACACACCCACCCTCCCCTGCCTCCTGTTTCACAGTAACACACCCACCCTCCCCCGCCTCCTGTTTCACAGTAACACACCCACCCTCCCCCGCCTCCTGTTTCACAGTAACACACCCACCCTCCCCCGCCTCCTGTTTCACCGTAACACACCCACCTCCCCCGCCTCCTGTTTCACCGTAACACCCACCCTCCCCCGCCTCCTGTTTCCGCCCGTCACTCATCGCCGCGTCCCGCCCTTCACGCCCAAGGAGGTTGTATAGGCACCTCCTTGCCTATACAACGTCCTCCTATATATCCTCCTATACAGCCTCCTTGTTCACGCCTCGCGCCTCTCCGTAAACCTAACACTCAAAGGGATATACATTTTTCTTGGCGTTGTTTGCTGGACACTTTAAGGAATTTTGCTGAAATCGATGGAAATTTCTTGATAATCTGGAAGGAAGGGAATCATTTTTTTTTTCTGTTTTTTTCTCTATGATGGAACCCTCGCTAGGTGGTGGTGGTTGGTGGTTGGTGGTGGTGGCTGGTGGTGGTGGAGGTGGTGTGTTAGTGGAGGTTAGTGGTGGTGGTGGTGAAGATGGAGGTTAGTGTTAGTGGTGGCGGAAGTATATAGGAGGGATGGTTTGTGACGTCAGAATAAGCAGATAGAAGTGCACGTATAAAAAAATATATTCATTTTGAAACAGGGTGGGAACATTAAGCTGTAGATCCAAGAGAAAGCATTTGATTAAGACAAGAACCTTAAGCCGAAAAGCAGAACAAAATAATAATAAGAAAGACACTGAATTCCTGTCACGTCTTACCAGCAACAGAAATCTAAAGCAGGCGAGGCCAACCAAGAATCCGTTACTAAAACTTTAATAATGCCACGTAGAACACTGAACAATACAAACTCTTGCACACGACTTTTGAGCTTGGTCTTGTGTTCTGAACTTCTATAATAAATAATATAAGCGAAAGTGTGTGTGTGTGTGTGTGTGTGTGTGTGTGTGTGTGTGTGTGTGTGTGTGTGTGTGTGTGTGTGTGTGTGTGTGTGTGTGTGTGTGTGTGTGTGTGTGTGTGTGTGTGTGTGTGTGTGTGTGTGTGTGTGTGTGTGTGTGTCCGTTCCAGGTGGTCCCCCCTGTGTGCGGATCCCCTCATATGGCACACAGTTTTGGAACTGGCTCGAGCAGGGGAAGGTTTTAAGCCCATTTATGAGATGATCCGATCACTTTTTTTTTTCTTTTTTTTAAGCAGCCTATTAGCGAGAATTGTGAAAAAAAAGTGGGTTGCGAGAATTGAGGAAACCTTGATGTAGGGTGATGGGTAATGGGTGAGTGAATGGATGGGGTGATGGCTAATGGGTGTGGGGTGATGGGTGAGTGAATGGGGGGGGGTGATGGGTGATGGGTGAGGGAATAGATGGGGGTGATGGGTAATGAGTGAGTGAATGGGTGTGTGGTGATGGATAATGGGTGAGTGAAAGGGTGGGGGGTGGTGGGTAGTGGGTGAGTGAATGGGTGGGGGGTGATAGGTAATGGGTGAGTGAATGGGTTGGGGGTGATGTGAATAGGTTGGCGTTAATACATACATTTCTACATCCATGATTTCAGGAAAGCTAGAAGGGGCTATCTGGAGAGTCTGTGTTTGGTGGGCCGAAGGCCCACCAATAGCCCTCCGCAGGAGCTAGCCAAAAAGTCCGCCCGGAGGGCGGCTTTGCGGCTAGTACATACATATATGAATACATACATCCCACTGATATACACCCGCGTTCCTGTCTCATGTTCCCTCCCCGGAGAAAGCATAAGAGCAGCCCCAGAGCATTAATTCCCCGCTGAAGGTGCTTTACGGCCGCCGAAATGTAATTGCCAGTGTAGTCACCTGAGCTGCGCGCCGTAACGTGGCCATCATCGGAGCCCTTCATTTCCCAGCTTGAATAATTCTTTTCTATGACATGAAAAGAAGTGTGCGTGCGTGAGTGCGTGTGTGCGTGTGTAGTCATCTAGTTGTATTTTACAGGGCCTGAGCTATGCTCGTATGGCCCTGTCTCCATAGCTACATTTTATCATTCATCCTTAGTGCTTAGTGTTGGCCGAAGCCACCACCCCGGCAGGCGGGTCACAAACCCCCGGCTAACACCCGGTACCCATTCACTGCTGGGTGGACAAGGGCTTGGGTTTTAAGGAAACAGCCCATCTGTTTCCGCTCCGCCCGGGAATTGAACCCGGGAATTCTCGGTTGTGAGCCGCGCGTGCTAACCGCTATAACACTACGGAATACCCTTATTGTGTGTGTATATATGTGTGTCTGTGTGTGTGTGTGTGTGTGTGTGTGTGTGTGTGTGTGTGTGTGTGTCTGTGTGTCTGTGTGTCTGTGTGTGTGTGTGTGTGTGTGTGTGTGTGTGTGTGTGTGTCTCTGTGTGTGTGTGTGTGTGTGTGTGTGTGTGTGTGTGTGTGTGTGTGTGTGTGTGTGTGTGTGTGTGTGTGTGTGTGTGTGTGTGTGTGTGTGTGTGTGTGTGTGTGTGTGTGTGTGTGTGTGTGTGTGTGTGTGTGTGTGTGTGTGTATTCATCTAGTTGTATTCATCTAGTTGTATTTTACAGTGCCAGAGCAATGCTCGTATGGCCCCGTCTCCATATCTACATTTTTATCATTCATCCTTAGTGCTTAGTGTTTTGGCCGAAGCCACCACCCCGGAGAGTAGGTCACAAACCCCCGGCTAACACCCGGTACCCATTCACTGCTGGGTGGACAGGGGCTTGTGTTCAAAGTAAACAGCCCATCTGTTTCCGCTCCGCCCGTGGATCGAACCCGGGACTTCTCGGTTGTGAACCGAGCGTGCTTCCCCTACACTACGGAGTACCCTCCGTCTGTGTGTGTGTGTGTGTGTGTGTGTGTGTGTGTGTGTGTGTGTGTGTGTGTGTGTGTGTGTGTGTGTGGGTGTGCGTGCGCGCGCCCCAGGCGAGGAGGCGGCGCAGGTGTGGAAAAAGGGATCAAGACATGACTATGAATGAGAGAGAGAGAGAGAGAGAGAGAGAGAGAGAGAGAGAGAGAGAGAGAGAGAGAGAGAGAGAGAGAGAGAGAGAGAGAGAGAGAGGAGAGAGAGAGAGAGAGAGAGAGAGAGAGAGAAGAGAGAGAGAGAGAGAGAGAGAGAGAGAGAGAGGAGAGAGAGAGAGAGAGAGAGAGAGAGAGAGAGAGAGAGAGAGAGAGAGAGAAGAGAGAGAGAGGGGAGAGAGAGAGAGAGAGAGAGAGAGAGAGAGAGAGAGAGAGAGAGAGAATATACCTATGAGTCTGCCCCTGGGAAAGTTATGCAGAGCAAAGAATTTTGTTCTCACGCAAAGAATCACTTGAGAACAAAGGCTGTGAATTCTTTGAAAGGTAATAGAAAACCTTCCCTTCCAGCCTACGGGGAGACCAGATTTTTCCTCCCTCCACCAGGCGCGGCAAAGAGACCATGAACGAAACAAAGGCGTTGAGCTCTTGGGCTACGAGATACAAAACTGATCCGACTGGTCTCGCCTCCGGACACATGTAGTGAAACTGTAGCATGGAACTTAATCATGCGTGTATTTTCAATCTTATACCTAACAGATAAACAAATGACATTCTAGTGAGAAAAAAACAACAACCATCACGCAAGAGAAAAGAAACTCTCTGTAGCACAAGAATACTGATCATTGCAGAATTATCCGGGATGGTTATGTCTTCTGCAGCATAGATCTTATTTCGTGCGTAAGTGAAGTTATCATAAACAGACGTCTAGATTCTCCATCATAGCCCCCTCCACCACCACCATCAAAGCAACACCGCCGCCACCCACGCTATAACAATCAAGTCACCACCACCACTATCAAAGTAGCACCCCCGCCACCACCACCCTCACCATCATGTCACCATCACCAAAGCAACACCGCCGCCACCCACGCCACCCCCATCGTGTCACCACCACCACCATCACGTCAACACCACCATCACCATCACGTCACCACCCCGGGGCTCACTGATGCGGATATCAAGCATTCCCCTGATATTGGCAGGTCTCAAGTCTTACCTTCCAGGAGGGAAGAAGCGACGTGGCGGGGAGGAGGTGAGGAGAACCGAGAAAAGGTAGGATGAGAGAGAGAAGAGAGAGAGAGAGAAGAGAGAGAGAGAGGAGGAGAGAGAAGAGAGAGAGAGAGAGAGAGAGAGAGAGAGAGAGAGAGAGAGAGAGAGAGAGAGAGAGAGAGAGAGAGAGAGAGAGAGAGAGAGAGAGAGAGAGAGAGAGAGAGAGAGAGAGAGAGAGAGAGAGAGAGAGAGAGAGAGAGAGAGAGAGAGAGAGAGAGAGAGAGAGAGAGAAGGAGAGAGAGAGAGAGAGAGAGAGAGAGAGAGAGAGAGAGAGAGAGAGAGAGAGAGAGAGAGAGAGAGAGAGAGAGAGAGAGAGAGAGAGGAGAGAGAGAGAGAGAGAGAGAGAGAGAGAGAGAGAGAGAGAGAGAGAGAGAAGAGAGAGAGAGAGAGAGGAGAAGAAGGAGAGAGAGAGAGAGAGAGAGAGAGAGAGAGAGAGAGAGAGAGATATTGGCCTTAATGTTATACAAGTTATTATACATGTAGAGAAAATGTTAACGCCTTTGTCCATTGAGTCGTAACTCTTTTATGGACTTTATGCTAAAATAAGAGGTCTGCAGATGTAGCGTGTAGGACGGCCTAATGCTAATTTACATTTGAAAAACAAAAATTAATTATTAAATTAATATTGCCTACTGAATATACTACTTAATTTCTTCAATTAAATTAGATTAATCAAACAAGTATATTCAAGAATATACACAAACAAGCATTCATATACCATAACAGTACTCATACATTATAGTACTGATAACGAGAGCAATGTTAATTATCACATTTATTATATAAAGTCACAATTATAATAATAATAAATTCATTTTAATAATTATTTTTCAACTTTTCTTTTATTTGCAGTTTAAATAGATTTAATTCTTTATTCCTTACATCATATGGAAGTTTGTTCCACAGTTTAGTTCCCCGCGTGAGAACACTTTGTTGAGCATGGGAGGTTCTGCACAATGGAAGTTTGAGATTATTTGTTTGTCTGGTTTGTATGCTATTAGTTGTGGTCTGAAAACCACTGTCAATTCTATATTTATTCAAAGCCTTATAAACAGAAATTATAGTCTGATAGTCGATAATATCATGTAATTTTAGAAGTTTGAAATCACGAAAGATTGGACTTGTGTGGTCATACCGATTACTATAAGACATTATGCGAACTAATTTCTTTTGATTTACAAATAGTTGATCAATATATTTTTTATATACCCCACCCCAGATAGCTGAACAGTACAATATATATGGATATGCTAATGATAAATAAATATGTCTTAAACATTTTATATTACAATGGATTCGTATTCTTTATATCACACCTGATATTTTTGAAATATTATTTATTACATTATCTATGTGTGTTTTCCATCTCAGCTTGCTATCAATAACAATTCCAAGGAATTTAGCTTCTTTTACCTCTTTGATAATGCGATTATAAATTTTTATATTGTTGCATTGTGTGTGTGTCATGTGTGAATGCGACAGCATACAGTGAGTCTTATTGATGTTTAATGTTAACTTGTTACATTTTAACCAATTAGCAACATGTACCAATTCAGTATTTATTGTATTTCTTAGATCATTTAAATCCCTTCCCTGTAGAAAAATGGTAGTGTCATCAGCAAAAAGTAAAAATTTAGATTTTTGGTACATAGAGTTATGTCATTGATGTAAATTAAAAATAATAATGGTCCTAGGACAGATACTTGGGGCACACCACAAGTAAGACTTTTATACGACAATGCACTACTATTAAAGATTGTATTCTGGTTCCTATTGCTGAGATAACTTTCAAACCATCTGAAGACTGGTCCACGAATATCGTAAGCCATTAGTTTCTTTAATAAAATGGAGTGATTAATAGTATCAAAAGCTTTAGATAAATCACAAAAAATAGTTAATTGATACATTTTACTATCTATTGCACTATATATGATTTGGCAAAGGTGGTGTACTGCGAGTTCAATTGAATATTTAGGTCGAAACCCATACTGATCATCTGTTAAAAGTAAGTTTTCTGTTAAATAATTCATTAATCTCTTTGCAATAATCTTTTCAAAGACTTTTCTTATGGCGGGAAGAACTGAAATAGGTCTGTAATTTGAAAA
>JACEEZ010024823.1:0-2500 GCA_016584305.1 Chionoecetes opilio | reverse complement strand
ATCTATTCTATCTGTCACTACGGCCACACCCAAACAGGCAATGCTCAAGGTGGGAATGAGTTTGTGTTTTTGTGACACGGTATCGAACTTCCTTTTAAGTCCCGTGATGCTTGAGGAACTGATTACAAGACAGGCTACACATCATCCCAAAGGACCCTCTTCACCCCACACAGAGGCTTTCTATGGATGCTCTCTGCGACTACTCTGATACTATTGATTGATTTCAGCCCACACTCCAAAACCCACGCCGACTTTCCTGTTTTATGACATAGTAGAGGAGTGGAGTGACTATATACTTTTAGTTCTTTAGGAATTTGCTTATTGGATCTCTCTCTCTCTCTCTCCTCTTCTCTCTCCTTTCCCCTTTTCTCTCTCTTCTCTCCTCCTCTCTCTCTCTCTCTCTCCTCTTCTCTCTCCTCTCTCTCTCTCTCCTCTCTCTCTCTCTCTCTCTCTCTCTCTCTCTCTCTCTCTCTCTCTCTCTCTCTCTCTCTCTCTCTCTCTTCTCTCTTCGCTTCCTTACCAATTCCCGCCTTTAAAGTAAGGACGATCCACTCTCCTTCCGCCATATTAAAATGCGTCGCCACGGCAATTTCCGATTCGTTTCCTCGCTTACTGTTCCCGAAAGAGAGAGAGAGAGAGAGAGAGGAGAGGAGAGAGAGAAGGGGGAGAAGGGGGAGAGAAGAGAGGAGAGAAAGAGAGGAGAGAGAGGGGAGAGGAAAAGAGAGAGGAGAGAGAGAGAGAGAGAGAGAGAGGAGAGAAAAGGAGGAGGGAGATGGAGAAAGGGGGGAGAGAGAGGAGAGAGAGGAGTGAGGGGGAGAGAAAAAGGAAAGAGAGAGAGAGGAAGAGAGGGGAGGAGAGGAGAGAAGAAAAGAGAGAGGAGATAGGAGAGAAGAGAGAGGAAGAGAGAGAGAGAGAGAGAGGAGAGGAGAGAGGGGGAAGAGAGAGGGAAAAGGGAGGAAAGAGGAAGGAAGAAGAGGGGGAAGAGAGAAGGAGAGAGGGGGAGATTTGTTGTCCCGGGTTGCAACAAATTGTTGCCAACACCACGCGATGACACAGCCCCACCAATATTGCACGCCCAAAAGGGTTTTATCGTTTATGAACCGGCAAGTGGTGTGCTGTATGGGGGAAAGCCCGCAGAAATAAGAAAAACAGAAATGCATTATTCTGTTTGCCCCAACGTGTCCCACCTTCAATGCCTCACCCCCAACACCAACTCAACACCAACCCTAATTTCAACTGCGAAGCGTCGGCGCCTGAGAAAACACCCTGGGCATTCCCGACGCGTTGTTACGTCAAACTAAGTAACACACCCTGCGACTTTTTTCCCCCCCCCCCCCATCTCCCTCTGATGAAAAAGAGGAGCTTTCCAGTTAGAGACTAGAGTTTGGTTTGAGTTTGTACAGAAAACAAAGAAAAAAAAAACAGTCGATAAAAGCTTTCTCGGCTCCCGGCCCAGACCTAAAAAAAATTTTGCTGAGAATTCGGCCCCCCCGGGGGGATATTCTCAAACTTTATTGGGGACAACATTCCGCCACACAGCCAGCCTCAAAACCTATCGTCATTAGTACTCCCTGCTCCGCCCGGGGGGACACTGCATTGACAGGACGGGAGTCACACATCGTAGCCACAACGAGTCCCATACGGGTGGACTCGGGCAAGCCGCGCCAGCGCAGAGAAGCTCCCCAGCCACACCCCCAGGCACACAAAAGATTCTCCTGACCCATCCCCTCTCCCTTTAAGATCAGAGCCGCCACCAGAAGTGTCCCCCCCCCCCCCCCAACCCCCCCAAGACCAGCACCCCCCCTCCATCAACCACTGTAACCGGCCAAAAGCAAACCCCACGACAAAAACCATAGCGCAAAAAAACCCAAAGCCTTGGGCCCCACACCAACCCCAGGACGCCGTTGCAAACATACCCCTGTGAGGACCCCAATCCCATTTCCCCTTTCCTCCCCGCACCCCCACGCCCCCGCACACGCTGCCCCTGCACCGAGGGGACAAAATCAAAGGGGATCAAAGGAAAACCCGAACAGATACAGGGTCACCCCACCCCCGAAAAAAAGGCACAGGCACTAGACAGAAGACCCCAAAAACCCGCCACCGACAAAGCTCCCTCTTCCCCGGAACCGGCACAAGCGCGCCCCCGAACAATTTTCATCGCGGGCCCTCCTTTAAAAACCCTCTCATTACTGTCCCGCCCCCTGCCCGCCCCCCCGGGAAAACCCCCAAGGGGAATTTTGCTACAAGGAACAGGGAAGTGGTCACACCGACAAACCTCCCTGGTTTTAAAAGGTGCGGGCCCCTGCTACCCTGAGGGGCAACCATAGGGAAAACTGTCGCTCTTTATTTCCCCAAAAAGGGGACGATAAGCTTGCACCAGCGACGAGAGGCAAACATACTTTCCGCCTCGTGAAACCCCCAAAGACACCTCCGCATCTACCCTTTCCCCGGAAAAACCCCGCGGGTTTATAAAATTAAAAAAAAAACCCCCCCTCCCCCC
>JACEEZ010024822.1:0-30763 GCA_016584305.1 Chionoecetes opilio | reverse complement strand
CCCCTCTTTTCTCTTTTCCCCCTTTTTTTCCCCTCTCTCCCCCCCCTCCCTTCCCCCCCCTACTTTCCCTGTAAAAAAAAACTTCTCTGATTCATTCAAAGACAAAATAGAAGGATTTCAATTTTTCTTTCATATGAATCTTTTTTCCCTTTTCAGAAAAATGGCCCCAAAAAAGAGTGAACAGAACCCCCTACCGAAAGATGTGATGAGTACAAATAGTTCTGATTCAACAACCCCCAGGCCAAAAAGGCGTGCTCAGAAAGTTGTACATTGCACCCGGCATGGTCCCACAAGTTGCCTGTAGTGTTAGGGCGTACAGGCGCCATAATTAACTTTTAAAATTTTCCCCCATGGTGACGGGCTTGGGATGAGCATGTAGCATGCTCAGTACCTGTTGCCACATGTTCCTTCTATGCATAGTCACAATCAGTCTATTTTTTGACAAAGCAGTATCAAATTGGAACGCCACAAAACCCCTTTGTAAAAATTTTGTAAATTTTCAGGTAACCAATGGATATGTTTTAGCATTTTAAAAATTTTGTGAAATTTTTAGTTTTTTTATAGCATTATAGCTTTTGTCAAATATAAACCCTTTTAAATTTCATGTCTTCCATTTAGTCATCATTTCGGGCCCAAAAATAATTTTTAAAAATTTGGGAAACTACCTGAACCCTTTTCAAAGTTTATATTTTTTTGCGGGAAAAAACCTTTGGAACTGCCCAGTACTGGGGGGTGCAAGGATGGGAATTTTTTTATTTATGATATGTAAAAGGGGCAATGAAAACCTATTTCGAAAAACGGGTACTTGTTTTGTTTTTTTTTTTTTACAATCCAAAAAAAAACTGGTAAAGGCACAAAAAAAAGGGGTAAACACAAACCCCCGTTTAGTTCCAGCCCTATAAAAAAGACAGAGAAAATAAAAAAAAAAGAGGGTGAGAAATTTAGGGGTTTCTCCTCTTTTAAAAAAGTTTTAAAAGTCATGGGAAAAGGGGGGAAAATAGAAACGGGAAGAATTCCAGAGTTTCCAGTGAAAGGGATAAAAGAATAAGATACTGAAACTTTGCATTAGGAAGATGGACATAATAGGGAGAATGAGTAAAAAGTCTTTTGCAGCAGGCCGCGGAAGGGGGGAGGCATCAGTTAGCAAGTCAGAAGAGCAGTGAGCATGAAAAAAACGGTAAAAGAGGAAAGAGAAGCAACTTGCGGCGGGATTTAAAGATTAAAGACAGCCCCCCCGTCAGAGAAGGATTTGAGAGACAAAAGTTTTGTAACCCTGCTTAGGAAAGTGTATGAGTGGATCCTCCCCAAACAGGAGACATACTCCATACATGGGCGGGTAAAGGGCCCCCCGAGAGAGCAAGCAAATTTGGGGGGGAGAAAACAAAGGACGCAGAGCCACAGGACCCTAAATTCTTTGAACTGTTTTAGCAAAGATGAGATATGAGTTTCCAGTTCAATTTTTTAAAAAAGGATGTCCCAGAATGTTCATTTTAAAATGTTAATTGTTGATGCATTTAAGAAAGGGGTAGTTATCTGGTAGGTTTTGTCGAGTAGATAGTGAATAAATTGAGTTTTTTAGGGGTTGAACAAAACAAGGTTTGTTTTTAAAACCCAAACAGAAAAATTTTAGAAGATAGAAATTGGGGCTCGGGGCATCTCTCCGTGAACACTTATTCCCGTTGAGTTGGACGTCTAATAAAAACGTTGTAAAATGCAGGGGAAAACATCAGCTTTGGGTGGATAGGGCTTTTAGTTTGATTTAAAGATATTAATGAATAATGAAAGAGAGTGGGTGATGGACAGAACCCTGGGGAACACCCCTATTTAAGATTTGGAGAAGAACAATGTCCGTCTACAGTGCTGCAAAGAACGGTTTGAAAGGAAAAATTTAAAAGAAGGGACAGAAATAAGGAAGAAACCGATTGAAGGTAGTTTGGAAATTAAAAATTTGTGCCAGGGCTCTATCAAAGCTTTTGTTGCAAGGGCAACAGCAAAAGTTTCCCGAAAAACCCCTAAAGGGATGCCAAAATTTAGTTAGGAAAGCTAGAAATCGCCTTTACGGAAACCGTATGACATCAAGGAAGATTTTGGGGCGATAGATGCTTTAAAAATCTTCTTTTTAAGTATAGATTCAAAAATTTAGAAAAGGGAGGAAGAAAGCTATAGGACGGTAGTTTGAAGGGGTTAGAACGGTCACCTTTTTAGGAAAAGGTTGGTGGAGCAAATCCGAAGAAGGAAAGGTGGGAAATAGATAGACAAAACGGGAAAAATTGACCGGGAAGGTGAAAACACAGAAGCACAGTTTTTGAGAACCAAAAGGAGGGACTCCCTCAGGACCCTAAACCCCGAGGATTAGGCCCGAAAGGGCAAAGAAAACATCATTCCCAAGGATCTAATGACGGCATAATATAGTCAGAGGGTGGGGAGAAGGAGGAACAAGCCCTTTATCAACCAGCGTGGAATTTTTAGAAAAGGGTTTGAGCGAAGAGTTCAGCTTTGGGAAGTAGTTTAACGGCTGTGGAGCCATCGGGGGTGAAGAAATAGGGAAAGATGAGAAAAAAAATTGTTAGAGATTTTTTATTAGCTAGATCCAGAATTTCAGAGATAAAATTTGTTTCCCAAAAAGATTTTAAATTTTTTTAATGAAAGATTTTTTGGGAAAAGTTTAAGTAAAGTTTTTGGCATGTTTTCCGGGCATAAATATAAAGGGCATGAGTTTCAGGAGATGGAGGGCTTACGGTACCTTTTTGTGACCCCCCTCTATCTCGGACAAGCATGAAACCCAAGCAAATTAAACCAATTTTGACGGGCTTTAGGTTTAGAGAAAGTGGGGGGGGATTACCCCCATGCCAGAGACTATGACCTCAGTTATGCGCTTTTCCCCAAAAAAAAGGGAGAGGGGCTTTGACTTTGGAACAGTAAAAAGGCAGTGGTTTAGAATGACCCTTTTCCCTCCCCTTTTTTCTCCATTTTGGGAAAATTTATTTCCCTCCAGTCATTCATCATTGAAGCTTTTTCAGGATTGAAAATTTGTGTAGTGTGGGAGTGACCAAACCGCTGCGTTTTTCAAATTTTTTATTTTAATAAAACTTTTTAAGTTTTTTTTACCATCCCTTTTATCCCTTTTTTCTGATTATATTTCCCACGTAGTGTATGTGGTTTTTTTGATCCCCAAAAATTTTATTGTGAATTTTTCCAATCCCGGTTTTGTCCAGGCTCCTCCCTGTGGCCCAGTAACTTTTTCCTCGCATTTCAGTGAGCTACTTGGATGCTTGTGCCCCCCCCAATGGTTTTCGGGTCCCCAAGATTTTTTAAAAGCTAAACTACCTATTTTTTGTTAAATATTCTCCCAAATACCCATAAGTCAAAATATTTATTGGGAGCCAGGCTTTTTAAGAATTCTATTTCAATGGTAAATTTAGCACCCTGAGTTTTGAAATTTTTTATGTATACGTATAAATACTGTTAACTTTATCTATTTAGGTGAAATTTTTGGTTTATAAAGCAAAATTTTGGGGTGTATTATTTGATGAAAAACCCCCTTTAAAGTTTCAAAAATACAGCAAAGATTGATTGTTGATTTTTATTTTAAGGCGCCGCAACTGCGGGGTTTTTTTGACGCCTGCTTACAAAAGGTACATGTAAATTTAAACTAAAAAAAAAATTTTTTAGATAGAAAAAAAATATTGAAAATAACAAAATACTAAAAGAAAAAAGAGTACTTTAAAAACAATCATAATTTAAATTTTTTAAAAACATCAAAAAACTTTTTTGGAAGGCCCCCCTTCTCAAAAAATTGTATGGACTTCATGCCCCGGAGAGAAAACCCCTCTCCCCCAAATCCCGGGAAAGGGGCGGTAAGCACCGTCCAAACCCGCGACCCCGGGGACAAAAATTGCACGACTTGGCCCCAAACTGGGACACTTAACCAGCAATTTCCCCCCAATTTAAGGGGCCCAAAACAATCACACAGAAAAGGTTTTTTTGGCCCCCCTACAGGGAACCCTTTAGTATTAGAGTGGGCCCAATACCCCAATCGTCCCAAGGCGTCCCCCCATCTCCGGAGGACCGCAGTGCTCCAGTCCTCGTACTTTGGGGGGTTTGGTGGGGGCCAGTTTTTTTCCCCCAAATAGTTCCAACTTTTCCTTCCCAAAACTGTTTTAACTTCTATGGATTGCCGGCAGGTCCGTAGCCGGCCTAAAATTTTATAGGGGCTGGTTTTTGCTCCAGTTTTTTTGGGCCAAGGCTCAGCTTCCTCATTCCCGGGCAACCCTACATGTCCCGGGGACCCAACAAAACTGCCCCCCGGGCCTCGCCTCTTGAGCAGATAAACCCTTCCGGAGGGCTTTGACCACGGAGGGGGAGAGTTAAAATTACTTAGGGATTGAAAAAGAAACTACAAATCACAAAAAATTTTGTAAAAGAGACACCCGGGAAGGGGTAAAAAAAAAACATGAGAGCATATAAAATAGCACTTTTTTTCACCCGTAAAAAAGAAAACATTTAAAGGCTGACCCCTTTTGTTAAACGATGGGAATACAAACCCCGATCCAACTCCTTCGTCTGATTTGGAACCTCAAAAAGAAGGGGACCGAACTCTATGTTGAAAAAGGGTTTCTAAAAACGGGACGCTCAGCCTGAGGAGGTAAAGCCCCTTTTTTGAGAGGGGAAAGGTTTTTTTAAAAAGGCACTTCGGGGGAAAAACCCATGGCCGCTGTCGAAAGGCCCCTAGGGGGGGCAGATCCGTAAAGCAGGGAAGGATAGCGTCTCCATATGCTGTCAATGGGAAAACCCCAAAGGGTTTGGGGTAAGTTTTCTTCGCCCATGGAAAAGTTTCCGATCCTGAATCACAAGACACGCCCCCGGCAACTATTGAGTCAGGGAGGCGTTGGAGGCGATCCCCCCATTTTTAACAGGAGGGACTGGCTTTTTAAAAGATCAAATGGGAGGAAAAACCAGAAACCCAAACCAAAAATTTGGGGATGGGAGATGACCTAAAAACCCCCCGGGTTGGGCCAAAACGGACCCAGCATGTTTAAACCGATTCCAGCATCCGCAGTCCGAGGGGGGGTGGGGCAAGGAGTACACTTCACCCCAATATTAAAGCTTAAAAAGGAAAAGTGAGCGGTGAAGATAGAGGTTTTAACGCGATCACCCCCCACTGGTGGGGCAGAGGACTTTCAGTAGACCCCATGGCCCGGGAAAACCGTCGTCTTGAGAGCCAAAGGGGTGAGGAAACCCAAGTCAGTCTTTTTCAAAAATAAACCCTTTAAAAACCCGGGGTTTTCTTCCTACAGGGAAATTTTTCTTCCCTTTAAAGATGAAAGGTCGGGGTCGGGATGAACCCCCGGGTTTTCTGAAAAAATGAGCCCAAAACAGTTTTCCTTTGGGAAAAAAAACCTGAACCCAAACGATTCGCTCCTTCACAAACTTTATAAATACAATTTGAGTTTTCTCTCTGAAACCCGACATCCTGGAACAGCAAAAAAATTTGAAAAATCAACCCCAGTATAATGTACTAAAAATCCCCTCTGGCAGTACACAAAAATATCTTTTGGATGGCCACAGCGAACAGGGGCTACACCCCAAGGGACCTCCCTTTGGGGGAGCCACCTGGAAGCGGGTTTTTCAAAGGCCCAGTATGTTCCCCAACCCCAAACTCTAAAAAACCCGGTTGGCTGGGAAAATTTCTGGGGGAACCCAAGGAAAACGCCTTTTTAGCCCAAACTCATACAGAGATTGAAATATACCGTGTCCCCAAAGCCGTGTCGAAAGGGCCCTTTTTCAAGGTCGAAAAAGATGGTCCATGGTGTTGTGGAGGCAAAATGCCCCGCTATGGATGACTCAAAGGAAAATAAACGTTTTCCGTAGGGGAGTGATGTTTACGGAATCCCATTTAGAACGGGAGAAAAAATTTTCCCTTTCCCAAAAAACCATACAAGTCGATATTTCCCTTTTTTTTTTTTCGAAAAACCCCCCCACACATGAAGTTGGGTTTGGGGCCAGGAAATTGGGCGGTATGAGTGGCCCTTTCCCCAGGTTAGGGAGGGGATAAAACCACCCCACACCCCACCCTACTTGGGGGTTCCTTAAATCCGCCCTATTATAGTTTGCTAAACAAGAAATCAGACCTCATCTCTTAGTTTCCGGGAGCATCGATATGGTACATCTCTTGGCCGGGGGAAAGTGTCAGCGAAAACCCTTCATGGTTTTTGACATAGCTCAGACGTGTAAAAAGAACATTGTAAATTCCCCGCCTCTGGATGAAAAATCTATCCCTCTCTGTTTTTTTGTCGCAGTCGGGCCCCTAGCATTTTGGAGACGAAATTTTTCTGCCCACTGACAAAAAATTTGGGAAACAATTCCTCTGCTACAGTCAAGGGATCTGCCAGGGGTCTCCTTAACGATAGAACTGGAGGGGAGGATGGGGATAAATTTCCCCCTTTTCATTTTTTTCACTCTTTCCCAAAAACCTTGGACACCGGGGTAAATGCCAGATCGTACTTATAAAACCCCTCCCAGGGGGATGCGAAAACTCTTTGTAACCCGTCGGAAATCTAGCTTTTAAAACCGTAAAAAGATTTTTTTTGGGTTTACTAAATTGGCCGCAAAATTGTATTGGGGGTTTTCAGCACGGCGGGATGACCCCTCGCTCCCGGGACAGTCCTGAGTCCCCCCCCGGAACAGGTCGGCGAGAGAAAAATCCAGATGTGCGGGGATGCTCGCGGGGCTGAAAAATGGATTCGGACCCCAAATTAATCTAGGGCCTTTCATCTATTGCCCTAAGTCATCTTTTGATGTTAAAAAACCCAACCCTTTTTAAAAGGCCCCCCAGCCCTGCACAAAGGGGAGGCACCTTTTTGGGGAAACATGGGGAAAGGGGGGCGGGGACCTGCTTTAGTAGTAAGGGGGAAAAATGGTCACTTCCCAAAGAGAATCGGCCCCCCCCAGGGAGAGTCGAGCGCGCCCTGGGGACTGCAAGTGATGGGTCAATAGCAGTAAAGGGTTCCCGTCTGCGAAAGAAAAGTATTTGGGTTTTCCCGGTTTTTTTTACATTTAAGTTGTTGCCATCTATAAGATTACGAAGAATCACCGCGACGATTTCTGGGGGAATCTCCCCACAGAAAAAGCCGCCCATTCATGTCTCCAAGGAGAAAAAATGGGCCGGGGGAAACTGGGGGATAAAATCCTCAAGGGTCTTGGAGAGGTATGTCGTCATTTTTAGGTAGATATATTGAGCAGACAGTGTAGGTCTTTGGCAGATGGATACGACCGGGTAAACGCCTGCAAGGGTGATTGCAGCGGGATGAAAAAGTTTTGGGGGCTCCCGAAAGTGGTAAAAGGGCCCCAACCCCCACTTTAAAACCCACCCCTGCTGGGGGTGGTTGTGGGCGGTTTTAAAACCTTTCCCGGGGAAAAGACACCCTTTCCCCGCCCCAAACTTGTTTCTTTAAAAAAAGTAATTTTCCCGGGTCCCAAATCGTTTTATAGAAAAAAATAGTTCCTCCCAATTTTTCAAAGTAATCCACCCAAAAATTCCTTGGGGGATTGGGGGATGTTTTTTCGTGCGTGAAAATGATGCAGAAGCCTTTTCGGGTTGTAGAAGCCCGCGCCATTTGAAAGCCCAGCATCTTTTTTTTGTGTTTTAAAAAGAGGTAAACTAAATTTTTTTTGTACATTCCCAGGATTTTCCCCGGGTTTGGGGCTTGCGTACATCCGGGGGGTGAAAACGGGGTTTTTCATATGAGGAACCCCCGGGGTAGTGAGACCTATATCCCACCCAAAAATGCCCGATTTTACTGACAGAAATTTACCCCCTATTTTAGGTTTTACTGATAGTCCCCGAGGGTCTTGAAAATTGCTTTTTCAGCTGGCTTTTCAACTACTTGTGTTCCTAAATTTTTGGCCCCTTCGCCATCAACGTGTTGTTTTTAGGGTGTGTCGCTAGCCGCTTCAGGGGTGGTAAAAGGGGCAGTGATATTTTGGATTTACGGGGCCCGTTTTCCCCCCACCTATCAGTTTGGTTAAACTGGACGAAGTCCCCTCCCTTTCCCGCCAGCAATTGATATTTTAGCCGGGGGGACGCCCACTGAGGGCTAAGGAAATCATTGGAAACCCGCGAGTTGCTTTTGACTCTTTATTAGGATTTCCTTTTTTTGGGGCCCTCTTTTGAGGAGGATTTCCCCATTGCATTTTTCCCCCGGGGGCGGCATGCCCCTACACAGAGGTGGCTGGAGGGGTCATTATGAGAGGAGTCGCAGACTCCACAAAACACACGGCATTTTCGAGAACTTATTCTTCATTGGGATGGGTGGGTTAGGTTTAAAAGATGGGGGTTGGGGGGAACTGCAGGAGGCCTGATTAGGCGTTTTTTGAAAAAGCCGCCATCGCGGATGCGTAGGTCCTGGGTTTCCCAAACCCCCCCGCTTTTCTGTGGAAATTCCCCTTCTGGCGCTCCCAAAATGATAAAATTTGGGGGTTGGCCAAATAAAGGTGTCTTCTTTTAATTTTTAAGGGCCCACATTGTCGGGAAATCGGTTTGGGGGGATCAAAACGGGGAGTGGAAGCAGTAGGGGTTGACGTACAGTCAGCTGTGGGATGGGGGAAACCCCAAACCCCAGCATCGACCCCCAGGGGAGGGGGGGATATACAAATTTTTTTTTCCCCTGCCCCAAAACTGTAAGGGACCCCATGCACTGCATGGGCGGGGCCCAAAGGCTTTTATCTTTAGAGACTGGGGACCCCATCCTGATGGAATCGGGGAGACTTGATTTTCCCTAAAAGTTATAAAAGAAACATGTTTTTGCTTCCTCTGACCCCTTTTAGACCTGTTTTAACCCCTTTCCGGGGACATGTTTTTGTATTTTGCCCGAAAAACCCAAAAAGGTCGTAGTTGTAGACTACACCTTTGCTGGGATTGAATTTTGGGGTGATTTGGGTGGTATCAAAAAAAGCTGTCTTCGGGGATGGGCATGTAGAAGAGCAAACCGAGCCTGAGTAAGGTCCTTGGCCCCGGATTAGAACCCCCCCCTGCCTAACCCTTTCAGGGGGCCTTCGGGATCTTCCAATTTTTTTTCTCCAAATACCCCGCCGCAAGGAAAAAATTGCCCCCCCAGTTTTTTCCCTTTTAAAAAAGCCCCGTACCAAGGGGTAGGGCTGTGCGGGGCAGGGGGGAGTAGATGGGTTTTAGTTTCCTCAAAAAATTGTTGGGGTGTTTGTCATCAGGGCCGTCTCCAAAATTTACAGAGCGAAAGAGTTCGGCTCTGTAAAGTCTCCCCTCCAATTTCCCTCTTTGTGGTTTCCCCTAAGCAAGCAAGCATCTCTGCCCGCGCAAAAAATTTTTGTAGCCTTATTTGTTTTTGTCCATTGTCATCATAAAAAAGTTCGGATGCGGGGAACCACCCATAAGCCTTGAAGATTTTCCCTGTATTGCTCTGTAATCAAGGCCTGGGCCCGTTTTGGCCCGAAGCAAGGTGTCAACGTAGAAGTGCCCCTAGGGCCGGCCCCGTCTCCAAACCTTTCTGCTTTCCCTTTAAAATGGGGATCGCCAGAAACCCGGGGGGCTGGGGAGGAAGGGGGGGGCTGCCCGCTTCCCTGGGCCCCGGTTTGGGCCGGGAAAAAGGGGCCAAAAAAGGCAATGTGAGAGGATCCAAAAGGGAGAAAGTCGAGGACAAGCGGACGTCGGGGGAAAAGGCAGGCCGGGGGAAATTTTTAGGTTTTATACCTTTAAAACAAAATTACTTCCTTCCCCCCGCCCCCACCCCCCCACGGGGGCCCAACAAGGGGGGAAACTGTCTGTTGGGGAAGGACCCCCATCCAAAAGCTCCAGGGGTTTGCAGGGAATTTTACGCTTCGGGGTTTCCTAGTGTGTGCTTGGGGCCGCGGGACCGTGCGGTGCCCACCAGGCAACCCCCGCTTTTGGGCCCCAGCCAACGCATGACCCCCCGATTGATCCGCGGGGGGCCTACTGGACCTCCCGTCTTACCCCAACCCCCTACCAAAGGAGCGTGTTGCCCACCGAAAGGGGAAAAACCCAAACCCCCCCCGCGGGGGGAAAACAAACCCCCGATGAGGGGGGGCGCGGGGAATATTTCGGGACGCCACGCACGGGAAAAACGTGGGGAAACGGAGCGTGAAATTTTTAAAAAGGGAAAAAGAACGTGAGACGAAGAGAAGGGTCTCACCGGGGCCCAGAATCGCCCTAAGAAAAGGGGAAAAAGGGGGGGGAAAACATAAAGGCGAAAATCAAACCGGAAAGGGTCCACCTCCCCCGTGACGAAGGGGGGGCGCTTGGGCCCCGAGGCCGCGGGGCCCCCGAAAACCCCAAAAGGCAGGCAGTCCCCAGAAGGGTGGCGCCCCTTCCCACCAAACCCTTTAAGCCCCGCCACCACGGGCAAGGTGACTCCCCCCCCAAGGGGGGGGTCCCCCCTTTAGTGATAGATACTGAGAAAAAAAATGGCTGGAAACTTTAGCAGCCAAATCAGTATTAAAATTTGGTTCCCCTTTCCCTGAATTTTGTTTAGAAAAACCCAAAAAAAAAATTTTGAAAGAGCTTCCTTTTCTCTCCCCACTAACTAAAGGCAGTGGGGGTTTTGGGGAAAAAGGGGTCGATCCCATGACAAGTTCAAAAATTTTATGGGATGCCCTATCCCTTTAAAATGTAAAAACCCAGGCAACTTATAAAGAGTACTTTAAAAGATGGTAGCCACCACCAAACCTGGGGGGATTTCATTCTCCCCAATTTTTTCAAAGAGAAAGGGCGAAAGAGAGGGATTGTCTCGATACTTTTTCCCCTCAAGGGTAAAATCGTTGAAAAAATTCAGGCCTTTACGCATTGGGGGGGGGGTTTTTTGAGTACCCAGGCTACCAAAACTGTGCCCCTTGAAACAAATCATTTCCTTTCCCCTTTTAAAAACCTTCCCCAATTTTAGCAAAAATTTTCTTTTACCCGGGTTTACAAGAAAAATTTTTTCTATGGCTTTTGCTGATGGGGATCCGAATCTGGTTTTTCGTTTTTTTCCCATATTAAAGGGTTTTAAAATAAAAGTTTTTTAGCCCTTTTTGGGCGCTTATCTACCCCATTTAAAAATATTTTTTACGCCCTTTCAAACCCAAAATATGCCCTTTTGTGAGAAAATTATATAGAAAAATGTATTATTGTTCTTCGGGAAAAAGTACAAATTTGGTTTTCGAAATAATTTTTTTCGTCTGTAAAGATAATACAACTTGACCATTTTTAGGCTGCCCAACATGGGCAAAAAAAAAAACTTACGAACCTTTTTTGCGTTTCCCAAATTTTTTACTATGTAATTTTTTAAACCCCGACCAAATATCCTTGGGAAAACCTTTTTTTTAACTAAAGAGAATTTTACCCAACACTATCCGTTTTTCCTTTTTTCTTTTAACAATCCCCGAGTTAAAAACAGTTTTTTTTTTTTTTTTTGGGGGCAAATTTTTTTGATTTTTTCCTTTTTAGCAGCTTATTGACGCCCCCTACATCTATCTTTTTTCCGGGAAAATTTTTTTTATGTCGTGATGGAAAAACATTTCTGCAGGAATCGTATGCTACTTTTAAAAAAAGTAAATTTATTATCAACAAAAATTTGACGGGATGCATGACTTTCCCTCAAAACCCGGGTTCCCCGGGAAAATTTTTTTTTGGGGGAAAATGCCGTAAAAAAATTAAACGTTCATTTTTTCAAAGGCATTTTAAAACTGTTTACAACCACAGGAAAGCCCCTTTTTAAATCGGGATTTTTTTTTTTTTTCTATAAAGTTTTCTGACGAAAAAAAAACCGGTTTTTTTAGATAAAAGAAACATTGCTTTTTTCCCCCTTTTTCCCCACCTCGTAAATGTACATTCCAAAGGCTTAAACCCTTTTTTTTTTTGGGAACAAAAGGGGCTTTTGTCTTTTCAGTTTTCCCTGTCCGAGCCAGAAATAGGCGTGCGAGCTCTCTCTTGGGAAGGCTCCCTCCCCACCCTGGATAAATCATAAAAATTTTTTTGCCCCTATAAATAGTCATCGTAGGGAAACCCCTTATTTAAACAATCATTATTAACAACGACACGATATACAATTGTTATTCACCTCTTTTACGTATGTATATTAATAAATTTTTTTATGATTTTTTTTCACAATAGTTTGGGCCCACATTTTCTCGAGTTTCAGTACTTCATATGATTCCGACACATTTCAAAAAGTACATCTATTTGCTCTGGGATTTTTCCTTTTGTTACAGATTGGTATCGCGCTAGGCTATTGACTGCGTGTAGCGGTCCAGGGGCTACATTCGAGAGGCTTACTTCCGGTCTGCACGACCTAGCGACTTCCACAGCTGTTCTGGGGAACTTTGGCCTTTGCGGCACAGTGATGACGTATTTAAAGAGTTTTAGCTGTCAAAACTAGCAACTGCCCCTAGGGGAGTTGTAGAGCACGCAATATAATAAAAAAAACTCATAAATGAGTATATATGAGTTTTTGACTCAGAACTGAACAGGGCAAGTATACAAAAAAAAAAAATAGGCCTATTCAATGCCATCCGCTCTGTGAGTTTGTTTTGGGGGTGGGCCGAGTGGCGAACGATGGGATTGACCATGACTACCCCCACGCTCTTCGACAGACAAAGGTATTTTCCTCCTATCTTCTTTTTCTTACCCTTTTTTCTTCCCTTCTTCCTCTACCTAAATTCCCCCCCTTCATCCCACTACTATACTACTACTACTACTACTACTACTACTACTATACTCCACTACTATTACTGTGCTACTACTACTTAAGCCGTGCTTTGTCGTCCCCGCATCGTCTTGGTACGAAGACCTTTTTTTTTCGCATTGAAAACGGATTGGGGTTTTTGCGACAACAACACAACAAGCTTGGTAGGGGCCGAAATATAATCATCAAAACATTTCAAACAAAATCACAAAACAGTATAAAACCCCATTTTAGCAAATGTTATTGATGGTCTTCGAAACCAGCGGGGCTGGGACGATAAAAACCCCGGGGTTATTACTGCTGCTCATAAGAAAATAAGGAAGCTACAAAAGGCCTGCGAGGCCTAAACGTGGTAGCTCCTTTAAAGGGCTATTTTTAGTAGCTCCTACTCAATATACCAATGCTATAGAAAAAGGTTAGGAGGAGGAAGAGGAGGGAGGGAGAAGGAGAAGGGGGAAAGGGGGAACATTTATTTCCTGTTGATTTGGGAAAGTCTAAAAAAGGGAGGGTTGAAAAAATGCAGGGTAAAAATCATCAGCTTGGGAGTGGATGGGGGTTTGATTTAGATTAAAGATAAATTAATGAAAAATTTAAAAGAGAGTGGGTAAATAGGCCCAAAACCCTTTTTTTGGGGAACAAAACTTTTGATAAAATTTGGGGAGAAGAACAATGCCCCGTCAAACAGTGCGGCAATAGAACGGTTTAAAAAGGAAACTTAAGATAAGGGGGACAGAAATAAGGATGGGAAAACGATTGAAGGTAGTTTGGAAATTTAAAGTTTTGTGCCGGGACTCTATCAAAGTTTTTGATTTGCAAGGGAAACAGAAAAATTTTTCACCAAAAACCCAAAAAGGGGGATGCCCAAAGTTTCTTTTAGGAAAGCTAGAAGTCCCCCCTTTACGGAAACCGAAAGGGAACGATAAAGGGGAGAGTGGACAGATAGATGCCTTAAAAACCCTTCTTTTTAAGTATGGATTCAAAAACTTTAAAAAGGCAGGAAGTAAAAACTATGGGCCCGGAAATTTTAAAGGGAAATTAAAAGGGTTCACCTTTTTAGGAACAGGTTGGAGGGACAAACTTCCAGAAAGAAAAAAAAGGGTGGGAAAGTAGAAGCCCCCGACGGAAAATTTGACCAGGCAAGGTGAAAGCACAGAAGCACATTTTTGGGGAACCCAATGGGGAGGGACTCCGTAGGACCGAAAGCCCCCGAGGATTTGGGCCAGAAAGGGCAAAAAAAAACCATCATTCCAAAGGAAATTTTTAATGGACGGCATAATATAGTCAGAGGGGGGGGAAAAAGGAGGAACAACCCCTTTCATCAACCACGGGGAAATTTTTTAGAAAAGGTTTTTTGAGCGAAATTCAGCTTTAGAAGTAGATGAGACAGTGGGGACCCCCTCGGGGTTGAAGCATAGGAGGGAAAGATAAGAAGAAAAATTTGTTAGAGATTTTAAATTAGCTAGATGAAAAAAGTCACAAAGGGGAATTTTTGATTAAAAAAGTTTTTGAAAATTTTAAAATTAAAGAGTTTTTGGAAGTTGAAGTAAAGTTTTGGAGATTGGGGCATAAATATAAAGGGCATGATTTTGGAGAGGGATGTTTTACGGTACCGTTTGTGAGCCCCCTCTCTATTTTTGAAAACATGAGAACAACCCAAATTTAAACCAAGGTTGAGGGGGCTTTAGGATTAGAAAAGGTGGGGGATGTACCCCTCCATCCCCAGGACTATGACCCCCGTTATGCCCCCTGCACAAAGAGAGGGTTTTTGGGACAGGGAAAAGGCAGTAAAAAGCTTTTTGGTTTGAATGACCCCTTTCTCACCTTTTCCCCCAGTTTTGGCAAATTTTGTTCCTCCAGTCATTCATCATATGCGCCCCTTAAAGGTTTGGATAATATTGTGTATTTGTGGGAGTGCCCAAACCATGCTGGTATTCTAATTTTGATTATTAATAACACAATTAAGTTTTTTTTACCAAAACCCTTATCCATTTTTTTTCTGTTTTATACTTCCACGTAGTGTAGTGGGGTTTGTTCAAATTCGCAATAATTATTGTGAATGTTGACAATACAAAATTTGGCCCAACGGGACCCCACTACCTGGGCCCCCCCCTTTAACTTTTTGCTCGAATTTCAGTAAAGCTACTTGGAGCTTGTGACCCCCAAAAGGGTTTTTCAGTCTCAAGAAGTTTAAAAGAAAAACTACCTATTTTTTTAAAATTTATTACTACCTACATATCATATAGTAAAGTAATATTTATTAGGACCATCATTTTTAAAAATTCGTTTTTAAATGAGAAAATTAGATCGAGATTTGAAATTTTATGTATACGTAAAAAATACTGAACCCTTGTATCTTTTTTGGGTGCAATTGGATATGAGCAAATTGTGGTGTATTATTTGATGAAAAACCCCCCCTTAGTTTCAGAAATACAGAAAAGATTGATTGTTTGGGTTAAGTTTTAAGGCGCCGCAACTGGGGGGTTTATGCGCCTGTTACAAAAGATACTTTGAAAAAGAAAAAAACTAAAAAAAAAAAAAATTTAAAGATAGAAAAAAAATTTTTGGAAAAATTACAAATCCCATAAAAAAACAAGAGTACATTAAAAAAAAAATCAAAGTTATTTTAAAAAACATCTTTAACTTGTTGAAAAGGCCCCAAGCCTTCTCAAAAATGTAGGGGATTTCCTGTCCCGAGAAAAACACCTCCTCCCAATGCCGGGGAGACGGTAAGCCCCCGTCCGACCGCAAAAACCGGGAAAAAATTTGCAAACGTAGGCCCCCCAAGACTGGGACACTCGACCAAAAGTGCCGCACGTTAAGGGGACCAAAAAATCATCACAGTAAGGAAAAGGGGGGCCCCCCTAAATGGGGAAACCCCAATGAGTATATAGAGTGTGCCCCCAATACGAAATCGTCCCGGGGCAGTTTTTCCCATCCCCGGGAGGGGACCGCAGTGGGCTCCATTCCTCGATACTTTGGGGGAAGGGTGGCATTTTTATTTTTGCCCTATAGAAAACCCAAAACGTTTTTTCCCAAATTTTGGTGAACTGACTATGGTTTTCCCGAGCTTTAAGGTCCGTAGCCCCCAACTGAAAATGTGATAGAGCTGGTTTTTAGCTGAGTTTTCCCAAAGGGCATCAGCTTCCTCATTACCGGAAAAACACCTACATGTGCCGGTCCCCAAAAAAAAGCCCGGTCCGGGGCCTCGCCTCTTGAGCAGAAAAAACCCCATTCCGGGATGGCTTTGGGACCAGCGGATGGGGAGATTTTAAAATTACATAGTGATTTGAAGAGCACTAAAAGAACCAAAAAAATTGTAAAAGAGCCCACCGGGGAAGGGAAAAAAATAAGCATGAGGCATATAAATAGCACTTTTTTTCCGCCGTAAAAACGGGATAAAAACCATTTGGGAAGGCTGACGCCTTTGTTAAACGTTTGGGAAAAAACGCCACCGTATCCAACCCTTCGTCTGTTTTGGGAAACCATCAGTAAAGACAGGGCCCGGAACTCTGATGTTTGAAAAAAGTGGTCAAAAAACTGGGCACGCTCAGCCTGAGGAGGTAAAGACCCTTTTTGAAGGGGAAAGGGGTTTTGAAAAAGGGCACTTCTGGGAAAAAGCCATGGACCGACTGTCGTAGGCCTATGGGGGGCCCGATCCGTAAAGCGGGGGAAGGGATAGCGTCCCCAATAAAGCTGCCCCAATCGGAAACCAAGGGGTTTTGGGGAAGCTTCTTCCCCCCAAATGGTAAAGTTCGACCTGAATCACAAGACACAGCACGGAAAAGCTATTGATCAGGGAGCTTTTGGGAGGCGATAAAAACCCATCTTAACAGGGGGGACGGGCGTTGAAGATCAAAGGGAGGACACCAGCACCACCAATGAATTGGGATGGGAGAGGGCCCTAAAACCCCCCCTTTTCCCCAGAGGGGACACCAGCTATGTTACCGAATCCGCATCCCCCGTCGAGTGGGGTGGAAAGAGGGAGTCCCTTTTCACATCCAAAATTCAACTTCAAAAAGGAAAAGTGAGCGGTAAAGATAGGGAAAGTGTACGCGATCAGCCCCCCACTGGTGTGCGAGAGGACTTTAAAGTGATCCTTTGGCCGGGAGACAGCCCCAGTCTTGAGAGCAGAAGGGGAGGCACCCAATCAGTCTATTGTAAAAAATGAACCTAAAAAGGGGGGTCCCCTTTCCTACAGGGGTATTCTTTTTCCCGTAAAGATGAAAAGGTTTTGGGTGGGGATAAATTTCCCCGGGTTCTGAAAAAAATGACCGCTACAGTCTTCTTTGGGAAAAAACCCTAAGCCACGATTCGCCCGTCCTTTCAAAAATTTTTATAAATTTAGAAAATTTGAAGCCCCTTCTCTCTGAAAAGGGACATCCGGGGAAGGGCAGCAAAAGGAGTTTGTAAATATCCACGTATAATTTTACAAAACAACCCCCTTTGGGCAGTACATCAAAAATACCTTTATGGCCACAGCAAACCGAGCTACACTCAAAAACGCTCCCCTTGGGGGATCCCAAAGGGAAGCGGGGTTCAAAAGGGACAGTATTTTGGGCCAAAAATCGAACTTTTAAAAACCCCGGGTTTGGTAGGAAACTCTGGAGGAACACAGGCAAAAAACCTCTTTAGCCGAACCCCATCAGAGATTCCCAATATCCCGTGTCTCCAAGCCGTGTCGAAACCCTTTTCAAGGTCAAAAAAAGGGGGGTTTCAAATGGTTTTGTCGAGGGGCAATGCCCCGATAGGGATGACTCAAGGAAATACCCGTTTCCGAAATTTTGGAGTAAAATTCTTACGGAATCCCACTGAACGGGAAAAAATTTTTCCCCTTTCCCAAAAAAAACCCATCAGTCGACTTTTTTAACCTTTTTTTTCGAATAATTTAACACCCCACAAAAGTTAGGGATAGGGGCCCCGGAAATTCGCCCGGTTTAGTGGGGGCCCTTCCCGGCTTAGTGGGGGGAAATCACCACCGCCCCCCCCAGTCCCTTGGGGAAGGTTCCTTAAATTTTCCAGACCCTTTATAGTGGCTCAACAAGAAATCTAACCCTCACTTTTAAAGGTGCCCAGAGCATCGATAGGGTTTACATCATTTTGGGCCCTTTGGGGAAAGGGTGTCAGCGAAAAATTCATGGCTTGACATAGTTTCACGAGGTGTAAAAAAAACATTTTTAAGTTTCCCCGGGCCTCTGGTAAAAAATCTATCCCCTCTCTGTTCTTGTCGCACCTGTCCCAAAGCATTTGGAGACGCAAGGTCTTCGGCCCCAAATAAAAAAAAATGGGAAAAAAATTTCCCCTTTGCTACAGTCAAGGGATTCCCAACGGGTCCCCTTTAAATTTCGATAAAACGGGGGGGGGAGGATGGGAAAAAATTTCCCCCTTCTTTTTCCCTCACTTTTTTCCAAAACCTTGGGACAGGGGGGAGATCCACAGTCGTATTTAATAAGCCCCCAAAGGAGTGACGGGGGACTCTTTCAAAACCCCTTCGGTATCTGCTCTTAACCTGTAAAAAGATATTTTTTTAGGTCTATGAAGTTGGCCGCAAAATGTTTTTCGTCTCGGGGGGAGGGGGGGGGGTGACTCCTGCTCCCGTCATCCTGAGCCCAACCAGGGAAACAGGTGGGCCCGAGAAAAAAGACCCAAAGATTGCAGGGATCCCTCACCCGAGGCTGAAAAATGGATTCGAACACAA
Organism: Chionoecetes opilio; assembly: GCA_016584305.1. Lineage (NCBI taxonomy): Eukaryota > Metazoa > Arthropoda > Malacostraca > Decapoda > Majidae > Chionoecetes > Chionoecetes opilio. The sequence goes on along the minus strand of JACEEZ010024822.1, from coordinate 12,355 downwards.
AGTAATTTTACGGCCTCATCTATTGCCCTGAAAGTCATCTTATTTGTTCAAAAACAAAGCCTTTTGAAAGCCCCCCAGTCTGCACGAGAGAGGCCCCTTTTTGGGGAGACATGGGGAAGGGGGGGCAAAGGACACGCTTTAAGTAGTATGGGAAAATGGCCCACCCCCCGAAGAGAATGGGGCCACCCCCCATGAAAAGGGCGAGGGCGCCCCTGGGGAACTGCAGAGTTTTAGGTAAAATAGCAGCCAATTTTCCCGTCTGCGAATGGAAATGTGTTGGTTTTTCCCCGTTTTTTAATAAAATTTAAGTTGTTCCCAATCTAAAGGGGTTTACGAGAGAATCACCGCGAGGGTTTTCCGGGTTGGAATCTCCCCACAGAAAATCCCCCCCATTCATGCCCCCAAGGAAAAAAAAATGGCCCGGGGAAGCGGGGCGGATAAGACCCTCAAAAATCTTGGAGGGTATGTCGTCTTTTGGGAGGTAGAATATTGGGGCAGACAGTGTAGGTCTTTTTGCAAAAGGGATACGCCCTGCTACAGCCTGCAAGGTGATTGAAAGCCGGGTTAAACATTTAAGGGGGGACATCCCGACGATGGAAAAGGCCAAAACCCCACACAAAAGCCACCACCTGATGGAGGGGGTTTTGTGGCAGGTAAAAAACCCTTTTTGGGGCAAGACCCCTTTTTCCCTCCCCTATCATTGTTTCTTTTTAAACAGATAATTTTTTGGGCCCAAAACTCTTTGATGAAAGGGACTGTTCTCCCAATTTGCACGTAATCCACAAATTTTTTCCTTTGGGGGTTTGAAGATGTTATTTCGTGCGTGAAGTTTGATGCGGGAAGCCTTAGGGCTTGTGGGACGCTCCCTTTTAAAAACCCCAGCATTTTTTTTCTGTGTTGTAGAAGATGGAAACTTTTTTTCTGTCTTTCCCAGAGGGGGTTTTGGCGCTTGCGTACATCCGGCGGGGGGAAATCGGGGTTCTCATACAAAGGCCCCGCGGCAGTGGAGACTGTATGTCCCCAAAGATGCAGATTTACTGACAAAAGTTTTAACCACTTCTGGGTTTAACTGATAGCTCCCAAAGAGGGTTTTTGGAAGATTGCTTATGAGCATGGCAAATAAATTTATTTGGGGTTCCAAAAGTTGTGAGACACCTTCCCCATCAGCTTTGTTTTTTGGGGGCTGTGCCCGCTAGCCCCCTTCAGGGGGTGGAAACAGGGGCATTTATTTTAGGATACGTCAGTCCCCTCCCACACCCTTTTCAGTGGGTGAAATCGTACGAAAAGTCCATCCCCTCCTGCCCCAAAATTTGATTTTTTTGGGCCGGGGGGACGCCCACGGATTTAAAAGGGACTCATTGGAACTGCGAGTTCGCTTCTGGACTTTACTGGGGGTTTTTTGGGACCTCTTAGGGGAGGGGGTCCTATTGTCTTTTTTCCCCGTTTTGGGGCTCCCACTACAGAGAGGTGGTTGGGGGGCTCTTTTGATGGGGGGAGTCAGCAGACTCCAAAAAAAATCACAGGGCAGTAGCGAGAAATTTTTTCTTCATGGGAGGGAGGGGTTTATTTTTAAGAGAATGGGGTGGGGGAACCCTGGGGAGGCTGTTTTGGCTCTTGGGAAGAACCCCAGCACCCATCGGGGGAATGGTGGGTTTCCCTGCTTCCTACCCCCGGGTTCCTGGGGGGGAAAGTTCTCTTCGGGCGGGACATTCAGAAAGAGTTAAGGGCGGGGGTGTTTAGGCTTAACTAATTTCCTTTTTTGGTACAACCCGGAATCGCGGGGTTTCTTTTTAGGGAGTTTAGGGGGAGTGGCGCCCCGGGGGCCACTAGGGCTTCGATAACTGATTGGCTGAGCGAGTAAAAATTACATCACACCCTCGCCAGCGAATCACTTTAGTATTTCTCAAAAATTTTTCGGGCCAATAAACCAAGGCTTCCCGCTCTCAGCGGGGTTTTATAAAAAAAATTCATCATCCACACCAAAATTTCTCCCCCCTTTCCCCCTCCCCCACCTCCTATTCCCCTTCCTCTTCCTCCTCCAAAATTTTTCTTATGCGGGCCGGCAGCATTTGTAGAAAATAGCAGCAGCAATAAAAAGGGGGCGGTTTTTTTGGTCGTCCAAGCATCGTTTTTATATAGTACGAAACCACCCCAAATAACACTTGCTGAAATGTTTGTTAAAAACGGCTTATTTTTTATTACGGCTGCCCCCCACCACTACCATCCCACTCCCACCACTCCAACCACCCCCAAACTGTTTATAAAAAAAATTTACTTCTTCCTCCTCCTCCTCCTCCTCATCCACCTCCTAGTTTCCCCCCCTCTCCTTCTCCTCCCCCTCTTCCTCCCCCAAACCCCCTTCCCACAGCAGCCGGCAGCAGTTGCGTAGCAGAGCAGCAATAGCGCACAGAAGCAGCAGTAATAAAATATAAGCCTTTTGTTTTGTCGTCCAAGCATCGCCCGGGTTACAAAAACCACTCCAAAACCCCTTGAAATGGTGTTAAAGGGTTTATTTTTAAATTACTGTCCCACCACTACCACTACCCACTGCTCCCAAATTTACCACAACTCCCCCCAAAAACTGCTACAAGAAAAGGCTAGGGGGAAAAGGAAAAGGGAAAAGGGGAATAAAATTTAAATATTATATGAAACCTTTCTTTTTCGCGGAGCTTTGCGTGGGGGGTTGTATGGTGGGGGGTTTCATGGGAAATCCCAACATTCGACCCTCGCCCCATCACCCCCATAAAAAAACCCCCTTACGAGGGGGATGGCTTTTGAATATGGCCAAAATTTCATTTGAATACTTCCCTGTTCAGTTCTTTTTTTTTTCAGAAAAATATATATACTCTATTTAGGAGTTTTTTTTATGTATTTTGCGTCTCTACCCCTCCCTGGAGGCAGTTGTGGGGATTTTGACAGCTAAACGTTTTTAACTACGTCATAAATTTGGGCCTGCAGAATCCCAAAAGCCCGGCCCAAAAAGCGTTTTTGGAAGTCGCCCAGGGCTGCAGACCGGAAGTAAGCCTCTCTGAATGTAGCCCCTGGCGCTCCCAAGGGCGGGTAAATTGGGAGTTGGCCAAAAAAAGGAATTTTTTCTTCTAATTTATAAGGCCCACATTTTCGGGAACCGGTGGGTATCGCACGGCCGTGGAAGAGTAGGGGGGTTTACGTTTCAGTCAGCTGGGGGCATGGGGAAAACCCCAAAGCCCAGCCCTCGACCACAGCGAGGAGGGGATTTTTCAAAAAATTTTTCCGTGCCCCAAAACGTAGCATCAAGCCCCTTGAAGGGGGGTCCCCTAAAGGGTTTTTTTCCCTTTTGAACTGGGGGACCCCTCCTGATTTGGGAAACGGGGAGACTTGATCCGTAAAAGTTATAATGATCATGTTTTTTTCTTTTCCCCTGACCCTTTAGACCTGGGTTTAAAAACTTTCCGGGAAAATGTTTTGTATTTCTGCCTCCGAAAAAATCAAAGAGGTTTGTGTTTTAGAATACGCCCTTTTCGGTATTGAATTTTTGGGTTTAGGTTTTTATTTTGGGATCAAAAAAGCTGTCTTTGGTGATGGGCATGTGGAAGAAATCCGAGCCTTTAGTAAGGTCCCCTTTGGGTCGGATTAAACCCCCCCGCCATACCCTTTCGGGGCCTTCCGGGATCATTCCAATTTTTCTCCAAATACCGCGCCGCAAGGAAAAAAAATTTCCCCCACTTTCCTTTAATACGCCCAGTACCAAATAGGGTAGGGTTGTGGCGGGCAGGTTTGGGGTTTGATTTAAAAGTTTCCTCAAAAGGGTTGGGGAGGATTTATCAGGCCTCTCCAACATTTAAAAGGGAGCGAAAGGTTTTGGCTCTGTAATGCTCGCTCCAATTTTCCCTCTTTTTTGGCTTTTTCCCCATAACCCGAGGAAAACACAAACTGGCGCCCCAAATTTTATGAGACCTTTTTTTGATTGTCCCCCGGGCATCATAAAAAAGACGGAAAGCGGGGGAACCCCCCCAAAAAACCTTTAAAATCATGTAATGGCCTGTTTACAAGGCCTGGGGACAGTTGGGGCAAAGCAAGGTGTCCAAATAGAAGTGCCCCTAGGGCCAGGGTCGTCTTTTCAATCCCTGTCCCGCGTCCCTTGATGCGGGGGGCCGCCAGACCGGGGGGGCTGAGGAGGAAGGGGCGGGGTGCCCGCTTTTGTGCCACGTCGGGCCTGGAAAGGCGCCAGAGTGGCAAAAGTGAGAGGATTTCCCTGGGGGAAGGGCGAAAGGGCAAGCGGGGCGCCCGGGGGGAGAGGAAAACCGGGGGAAAACTTTTTGTATTATCCCTAAAAAAAAATTATTCATTCCCCACGCCCCCACCCACCACGGGGCCCACGAGGGAAAACTGTCTGGTTTGGGGAAAGGGGGCCCCACCCAACAGCTCCAGGGGGAGCAGGGAAGTTACGCTTCTTTGCCCAGTGTGTGGTGGGGAGCCGCGGGGCCGATGCTTTGGGCCCACCAGGCAACCTCCGGGTTGGCCCTAGCCCAAAAGCATGACCACCGATTGATCCAGCGGGGCCACCCCTGGGCCTCCCCTCTTAACCCCCAACCCCCCCACCAAAGAAAACGGTTGCCCCCGAAGGGAACCCACAAACCCCCCCCGCGGTGGGGCTCAAAATTTCCCGATAAAGGGGGGTGTGGGGAAAATTTCAAGGGTGCCCCCGCACGGTTTTAAAACGGGGGGGGAGCGGGGCGTGAAGTATAAAAAGGGAAAAAGAAGCGTGAGACGGAAGGAAGGGGCTCCCGGGCCTAGAAACCCCTAAGAAAGGAGAGAAAGGGGGGGGGAAGTTTTAAAGGCGACATAAACCCGGAAAGGCTCCACCTCCCCCGTGGGCGAAGGGGGGGCGCTTGGTCCACGAAACCCACGGCCCCCCGAACCCCAAAAATGGCAGGCAGGGCCGGGCCCGAGGAGGTGGCGGGCCCTCGACCCACGCTTCAAAACCCCGCCCCACGACAAGGTTATCCCCACAGCGGGGTTTTCCCTCCATGAGGGGCTGGTTCGGAGAGCTTACTGGAAACAAAATAACCCCTTTAAAGTGAAAACGTCAGGCTCTGGGAAAAGCTTTGGGAGGCACGTGAAAGGGGGCTTTTGCACTCTTCCCTGGGTAAGGGAAAGGGCCCATTTTTTAGTTTAATAGTCCAGTGGCCCCCGTGCACCCCCTGGGGCAAAAAATGAGGGCCCTTTCTTTTTTAAAGCACAAATATGTCCCAGAAAAACAAAAAAAACCAAAGTTAACACTGTCCAAATAATGTCCCATGGGGTTGTATGGCGGCCTCGTCGATTTTCCCAAATATTCGACTCGAAATTCCAAAAAAGTCCATAAAATCACACATAATTTAGTTCAAATTTAATGTTGGGCCCCCGGACAAGAAAAACATGGCCTATTTAATTTTAAGGAAAAATTTAATGCAGTAATTGGTACAAGTTTTGTCCCTGGAACGGCAAAAACCTAACAGAAAGGTGGAAAAATGACCGGGTTTTGCCGAAACTTACAAAAAATGAAAAATAACTCACAAAAATACAACATCTGGTCAGTTTAAAATATTTAAAAACAAACGTCTATTAAATCCCCCATCTAATGCAGTCAAACAAATTTACATTTCCAAAATGACTATATACATTTTTTTGTTTCCAATGTTACTCACCCCCCTAGTGAAACTTTTTTTTGGCAAATACCAAAAAATTCGAGAAAAGTCAAAAACAATGTTTTCCCTTTTTTTTAAACTTTTAAAATGGGGTAGGGCAGCTCGGTACGCTGTCAGTAGAAGTGGTAAATTTACATTTGGTATAATTACAAAAAAGAGTCAAAACCTGACCCCAAGTTGAAAAGGGGGTGTATGGGCAGCACCCTTTTGGGCCGATCAAGCCCTAGGGGGCCCGATCAGTGTTTTTTCTACGTTACGGTTTTTCCTCTCGCTTCCCGGCCCGGGTGTGATTCCGATATTTTCCCTGTTGAAGGGCATTTAGCATTCGGAATGGAACTGCTTCAACGGCAAATAAGTCCTTTCCCTTTTACCTGGGCGGGTTTTAACGGGGGCTTTCCCAGTTTAAAAGGACCCTTGGGGGCTCGGGTGTTTTTCCGCAGGTCTTTTTTGTTTCCATGATAGGAATTTGAGGGTCTCTCGGTTTTTCCAGATACCTCATTTCAAACTTCCGCGAAAAATTTCATTTTGGGGGAATTTGTTGGGAACCCCCCTCAGCAGTGACATTTTGCGCGGAGAGTGATCCTTTTGGTTTACATAGATGCTTTCTGTCGAACATTTAAGCGATGTAAGTTTTCCTGTAAGCGCTGGTAACATGGTCTGGGGGTATTCCCCATCATTCCAAAATCAACGCCTTCGAGTTTTCTGGTATCTGAGCACACACTGTTCCATAAAAGGGGAGGTAATTGGGGGGTCGCCATTTGATTTTTTCCGGAGTTCATGTAGAAAATGTAAATTTTTTATTGGGTTTTCCCCCCACATTTTTTGAAAGTTATCAAGGGGAAAATATCGGATTTCTTTTTGCTTTACGATACATGAAAGGGCCCTTTAGGGTTTTCAGAAACTGGGTGATATTTTTTCGCTTTTTTTGTTTCCACGTGCTAGTAAAGATATAGGTTTAGTTATATTCCAAAAAAACCCGAAAAAACTACGGATGTTTCACACAATGGTTACGTCACCCGACATACCATCTACACTACACTACACCCCATTCATCTAAGAGAAGGAAAATGTGTAAATTTGACATCGTAACAGGTTAGCGATACCATAGCATATAGTAAATTTTATGAGGGCAAAAAACATATATATTTGGGGGTCCCAAGAAAAACCCACGTGTATCGGAACCCCACCCCCAAACCAAAGTTGCCCTTGTTCCCCGGGCGTGACAAGTTCCCAAAAGGAAAAGTTTCCCGCTTCCTCTCTCGTCCCCTTTTTGGGTTTGCGCATTCTTTTTAGTTTTCCCGTCGGGGTCCGAGAGTGGATGGTTTTTTTCGCGTGGGTCGTTTTCGCGTGTAGTGTCCTTTTTGTCGGTTTGTTTTTCACTACATCTATTTAAAACTACTTAAGGTGTGAACTAGGCGGTTTTTAAAAGTGTGTCCCCGCCCTATCCCTTTTTATTTCCATCACTATAAAAAAATTTTTAGCTAATGCCGATTATGTATTTATCGATGTAAAAACCCAAAAAAAATATTCTGGTCTCTTTTTTGTTTTTCCCCGGGCCCCCCGTGATGGCGTGTGAAAGGGCCATCTACGGACGGGTATGGCTACTGGGGAAGTAGTCTCCAACATCGTCATTTCCCGGGGGAAACCCTCTTCCGTTTGAAAAGGCGAGGTTCTCCCCGGTGTTTTTGCTCCACCCAAAAATCCAGAAGGGGGGGTTATTTTTTCTTTCAGCAGTTCTACCGCTGAGAAGGGCTTGGAATTTTGGGGGACGTGCGAAAAATTTTCCCACGTCGGAGTGGGCGTGGGGTTGGGAAAAAGAAGATTCCCCAAAAAGTACGGGATACGGCGCCTTGGGGGAAATCCAAATCACGGAGACAGAGACGGAAGAAATTTAAAGAGCATTTCAGAGACAGCCTCGAAGACATATTCGACATCGCGCATTCCAAGGCAATGGAAGCGAAGATCCCCCAGGAAAACAAGGGGGTTTTTGGGGGCCCAGAGGGAGGACCCGGGGAGTGCCGATGGCTGGCGTGGACGAGAAAATGAAGCCCAGCGATGGGGGAAAACGACGTTTAAAAAACAAAGGAGGAGGGGATGAAGAAAAAAGGACGCGGCTGCTTCGTCTCCACTCTTTTACGTGAGTGGCTTTGGGGGCTTGGGGTCTTTTTACTACATCCCCTTTTGTCCCCAAAGAAGAAACCGAGGACGACGACTTCAAAGCTCCCAAAACCAGCTAAATGCAGCCCACCCCCCCTTTTAAGGGGTCCTGAAACAGGAACCCGGGTTCGTGGGTTTTTAAAGGGGCGAAAAAAGCGGGCTGGGTCCTGAAAGGGCACCGGGAAACGACCTCCGGCCCGGGAAAGAGGAATAGGCCCCCCCATTCCAAAGCTTCCTCGGAAAGGGCGAAAAGGACGAAAGGGGAAACCCAGTTCCTCTTGAAGCTTGCCCCCCCCACACGAAAGCTTTTTCCCTAAAAAAAGAAGGCGGGGAAATCAAGGGGTTTTGGGGTAGGGAAAAAATAACAAATAAAAATAAAAGTATTTCACATTCCCTTTTTTTTTCCTGTAACCCAGGGTCTTCTGAACACGATAGAGTGATCAGAATGGGAGAAAAATGGGTCCCAATCCCTTTGAGGGAAACTACAAAACGGGCGTTTTGCGCGACCATTATATATTGCCCCAAATTTTTACGAAAAATTTTGGGGGAATCACTTTTATTTGGGCAAGGGAAAAAGAGCAGCATGTGCTGGAAATTGATTTTCATTTTTTAATTTTTTACTAATACAAGCCTGGGACACCCTAATATATATACGTATATTTCATACATATATGAATGACATATGGACAAAACAGGGTTTTTTCAAAAAAAAAGGCAATTTAAAAAATTAAAAATTATTTAAACTAGTTCCCTGATTAACTGGTAAAATTTTTTATAAAACTAAGTTTTTTTAAAAGTAAAGTATTTGATGTAAGTAAATTTTTACTAGGGGGAGGGGGGGGCATTGGTAACAAATTTGGTATGATAATCATATATTTTATGTCAATTGTTTGACTGCATTAGATGGGCGAAAATTCACTGCCGACAAAAAAAAAACGAAATATGGTTTTTGGACTAAATGAAGCTGATTTTTGGGAAAACGACCCTCCCGAACTCGAATCTGATGTTCAATTAACTCTATCACGTCCAGTTTTTTGAGAACCAGACGCAATTCATGAAAAAATATGGGTAAAATCAGCAGAAATAGGTTTTCACCAATGTTTTCATTTTAAACTCTTAATCTTTTCTTTTTTTCAAGCCTATTTAGGGCAGTGCAGTGTTTTTGAGTCAGTGTGGTTTGTGCAGTGAGCAGGGGAGGGTGTGCGCGCTGCGTATTGGCGAGGGGTTAGCAGGCTGGTAGTACATTTTTACCAACTGATCGTACAGCTATTGACATATGTTTAAACATTTTAATTTTCTTTGCAGATATGATGTGTTTGATTTAGTGGAGTCCTAATTTTAGTTGGTTTACCGTATATAGTACCTTGTACCGGGCTGTGATGGAGCGCCGTAACTGTGTGAATGCATCGGACAGTTTTTGTTACATATGTGGAATTTTTACCCCTGACAGTCTGAAGAAACCTCTTACAAAGAATGTTAAAGCAGCTTATCTGCATTACTTCAAGTGCCGTATAGGTGATCAGATAAGAAGTGGCCCCTCACGTAGCATGCAACCCCTGTGTGAACCACTTGAATGAATGGATGCGTGGCAAACGGCCATCAGGCATGGCATTCGGCATCTCAATGGTTTGGCGTGAACAAAAGGATCACAGTACTGACTGCTACTTCTGCCTCACTAACATCAAAGGATATTCAGTAAAAACGCGAGGTAAAATCAGGTATCCTGACGTACCTTCTGCCATCAGGCCTGTGCCACATGGTCCTGATCTCCAGTTCCAAATGTTCCAATTGCAAGTGCTATAAGTGAATCAGATTCGAACGAGGAGGATAATCCCATGGATACATGGGATTATCTTTCTCTATTTAAACTTTCAAGAAATGGCAGACAACAGAGAGCCCAAATTCATCAGTCAGGAAATGCTACATGACCTTGCTAGGGACCTAGATCTACCCAAGGAGAAAAGTGAAGTCCTTGGATCTCGTCTCAAGGAATGGAATTTGCTACAAGAAGGAGTTCTCATCACCACGTTTCGTCGTAGACATAAAGAACTTTCAAGCTTCTTCAAGATGGAACGCATTTCCCGTATAGATACGGGAAAAGTCAGAGCAGCAAAGTTGGTTTTGCCCCAAAATCCTGCCTTATAGTTCCAAAAACCGCTTTTTTATCAGTTTTAACCCCCAAATGCCAAAAGCTGTTTTGTGCACGACAACGTGGAAAAGGCACCCGTAACCCACAATTTTACACACTTTAAAAAAAATAAAAATGTATTACGGGTCAGTCTTCGAACCCTCCTTTTGGAAAAGGGACCTTTCCCCCCGAGAACGACTTCCCTTGCATGTATAAAAAACCCAAATTTAAACCCAAAACGGTAACATGGTAAAGGTAATCATTACGAAAATAATAAAAAATATTAAAGGGTTTTTTTCCTTTTGTATGCTTAAAATCATGTGTTCTAAAAATTTATCCCGGGGTCTGTATTCCTTTATATCTTTTTTTTAGGGCTTGCAAGCGGGGTTTTTTCCGCCAGTGTCTAGGGGGTCTCTAGTTCTGTTTTCTTAACTTTTTTTGTTTCGTTACCCTTGAATTTCATAATTTGGGCTCGTAACCCCGATCAGAAAAAAAAAAATAATAGAGTAAAAACCTTATATTTTTCCCAACTAAATACTACATGTACACAAAAGTTACATTTCGTGACTTTTGTTGTTGCCTTTCATCAATATGATGATTTAAAACGAGGTTTTCCCAGTGCCCAGCATGCGTCACTTGCATCCCGACGGTTCCTTTGCCTTTGTTTTTTTGGGGTATTGTGTTGAAAAAGCATAAGAACGTGGTTGCAAATGGCACAATGACCTCCAGAGTCTTTCTGCTAACTGTGGGAATGTTTTGAGTTGTGCACCCCAAAAACATATCTAGCTGCATTGATTCAAACTGCATTTGGATTCTGTCGTTGGCCTGCAGCTCAACAAAATCATCTTTCAAACATATTACTGTTATTCATGGAAACCGGGTGAACATTATATGGATCCCGTACCCATCTCTGGGGCCAAAAAAACCTGTTCATGGTGAAAGTACCCCTGCAAGGAGGAATCAGCCCTTGCAAATGCTTTTTCACTTCAGTAACGATGGACACTTCCTCTGCAAAAGCAGCCTCATCAAATGAAGGAAGGAAAGTTAACAAAATTCCCTTCTTCAATGCGCCACATCCAAATTGGAAGTTCTGGGTAAGGCAAATAACTTCTCTGCCAGTTATCATGTTCAGCTTTTCTTCCTTGGATGGATTGTTCAACTCGTTCAAGTGCGTGAATTACATCTGTCAGGTATGCTAAGGGACAAATGAACTCCCTGTTTTCAAAGTGGTCGGCAATGTCACTGCCTTGATTTATAAGAAACCTCTTTTTTGATTTCTTCGTGTAGTTCAAAGGGACACGTGTAAGTAGTACGTGAGAGCCACCTCACTTCCGTGTGGAAAACAGGAAACTATGTTCAGCTTAAATTTTCTTCACAAATGATGCAGAGACAAGACCAGACAGACCCCAATAATTTTAAGATATAATTCCAACCTCCTTATAAATATGATATAGAATGTGGGTCAGCATGTCTCGTACCCCCAGGTTAAGGGTTTTTGTACCCCTGGTGGGACAGGTACCCAGGTTAAAAACCCCCTGCTCAGTTCAAGACTCGCCAGGAGTACTTTTGTCGTCGTCGTACGAAGACACCCACATGCGGCACATCAATTCCCTCCGATGCAAATGTGCAGAGGGCACCAGGGGGAAAGCATAAGCCTCAATTAATTACATGTGTCACTCAACAAATCCAGGCCTGCGACACCCCGAGCGAGGGCCAGTCAGCTCAGCCTTCTAGAAATAACATAATAAGGGCCAACCACCTGAAAGGGCCCCAAGGAAGATAAAGCCTAAAGGCGCAAAAAGGATGAAATAATAATAAAAATAATACTAAGAAATAAATATAGGGTGGAGTCAAAGTTTTTCGTATCATCATGTCCCCTAACTGACTTTCAAGAGAGCTCACAAGCGTACGTCTAATCTCTGAGACGGAAAATGAGAGACTGAACTGGGCCAGAAAGCCACAAAACACTTAAAAAGACCTTTTTTGGTCGTTAGTCCAACGACGGAAACCCCCAGCGCGAAAATTCGTCGATTTCGTCGTTAACGTGCAAACTGGCCACGACTGCTCAAGACCGGTATTAGCAGAGGTCGGGGAAATCTCCAAAGCATGCTCATTATTGCTTGGTATGCTATGAATAAATCTTTTTATAGGTGAATGTAGACATATAATCGCATTTCAATGGGTAATTCATATGAGTAAAGAAATTAAATACAAGGAACTTATGTCTTCGAGTCTGGCAGCGGCGACGTGACTCTGGCACTGACAGCATCATGGCAGAGTTGGTTGGCCCCTGCTACTAACGAGGATCATTGCGAAGGGAACGTCGATTTCGTGATCGCTTGACCTTGGCAAATGAGCGATCAAAGTCATTCGGCACTACGGTTTCCAGCGAGCTGCAGCC
>JACEEZ010024821.1:89140-94211 GCA_016584305.1 Chionoecetes opilio | reverse complement strand
AATAACGCGGTGGAGGGGGAGGAACCACCATACCATCTGCCGGGGGTCGAGAGCCACCTGACTGCATGACGCGGCTTCCTCCTTCACCTCCCATGCCTCCCTCCCGCCATCACCTCCTCCGTGTACTTCCTTCCATCCCTCCCCTCTGCACTACCTTCCTTCATTTTATAATCCTTCTCTTTTTCTTCATCTTGGCATTCTTCTATTCTTAATCCCTTCGCTTACGTTCTTCTCTTCTCTCTCTCTCTCTCCTCTCTCTCTCTTCCTCTCTCTCTCTCTCTCTCTCTCTCTCTCTCTCTCTCTCTCTCTCTCTCTCTCTCTCTCTCATCACCTCCCTACATTTCCTCCCCTCTCCCGTAAACTGGGTCTGGCTGGGGTGGTTGGAGGAAGGAGTCTGGTGTATATGGGAAGGAAAGTCTCGGAGGGTTTCACGAGGGAAGGAAGGAAGGTTCTGTATGGCTTGGCAGCGGGCTTTCACCACCGACGCAAACATTTCTTTTGTATTATTACGAATCGTCGGTCCTGCAAGGCTTTGTACTTCACAGCGACATACTTAAATGGGTGATGATATTGAGGATGGTGTTTTGTGATTTGTTAAATTATTCCTTCATGGTAGTGGTAGATATTTTTCATGTTTTTTTGGTTAAAATTTCGTGAATGAGGAAATTTTTATATGTCTACACTGCTAGCTTCTCTGATATGTATAAACTGTGCACTACAACGACTATAATCTAAGAGACAGAGAGAGAGAGAGAGAGAGAGAGGAGAGGAGAGAGAGAGAGAGAGGGAGAGAGAGAGAGAGAGAGAGAGAGAGAGAGGAGATGAGAAGAGAGAGGAGGAGAGAAGAGAGAGGAGAGAGAGAGGAGGAGAGAGAGAGAGAAAGAGAGAGAGAGAGGGAAGAAATTGAAGAAGAGAAACGAGACTTGACGAGAGTGGGAATGGGAGAATGAGAAACTAGAGGAGAGAGAGAAGGGGAGGGAGAAGAGAGAAGGAAGAAGAGAGGAGAAGAGAGAAAGAGGAGAGGGGGAGGAGGAAAAAAGAGAAGAGCAAGAAGAAGAGAATAGACAAGAATGAGAGAACGAGAGAAAGAAGGGAGAGTGCAGAATTAGAAAGAAGGAAAGGAGAAGAGGAAAAGAGATAGGAGGTGTGAGTGTACACGGAAATTGCAGAGCGGATGGATGGAGAGTGAACCTCAAAGGAGTTGCATGATGATAGGAGTGGACAGTGAGGAGGATGAAAGGTAACAAGAAGACGAAATTATATGGAAAGCATAGTGGGGGTGTGTTTTTTGTGGTTGTTTGGGGGGTGGGGTGTGTGGAGAGGGTGAGGTGTGATTTTAAAGAGGTTTTGGGTGTGTGTTGGGAATGGGGGGGAGGAAGAGGGAAAGAAAAGGTCAATAGAAGGAGGGAGGGTAAGGACTAATGGGCTGTGGAGGTAAGAGGAGGTGTGAGTGCTCTAGGGAGAGGTGAGGAGAGGAGAAGTGATGTTGGAAATGAGGGAAGAAAGAGAGGAAAAAAAAAAAAGGGTAGGGGGGTTTGGGGTGGATCCGGGGGGAAAAAAAACCCCCTTTGAATCGAAGTGGTGAGGGAGGAAATATGAGGAAGAAGAAAGAGAAGGAGAAGAGAGAAAGAGCGAGAGGGGAGAAGGTAGGAACATCAGTAAGGCAGGTAAGAGCAAACCATAACAGTAAACAAAATAGACAATAATGTGTAGTAAGTCTTCAAAATAATTTCCAGCAAGGGAGGCGTTCCTGAATTAGCTAGTGGCACAAGAATGAATGACTGGAAAAAGGTGAGTGTGTGTTTTTCACCCATGGACTTGTCCACACGAGCTGGACTCGCGATCGACAGTTTCACCCTCCAAAAGTGAACTTGAAGCTCATATTGATCGATCTTTAGGTAATGCTGGGACCTCGCGAGTGAGGATTCGAACCGGCTAACCACAGAACGCCGCGCCAAAGCTCTATCCACTGGACCATCATAGTGTGTGTGTGTGTGTGTGTGTGTGTGTGTGTGTGGGTTGTGTGTGTGTGTGTGTGTGTGGTGTGTGTGTGTGTGTTGTTGTAGTTGTGTGTGTCGTGTGTGTGTGTGTGTGTGTGTGTGTGTGTGTGTGTGTGGACGGAATGCATGCACGGAGGCGCGAACGCAGTTACCTCGGAGTGAGTTGGAGCGATATTAGATGGAATGCTGGATCACAAAAACCCCTCAAGCTTCCAAGTAAGGGGACAGTACGTGAGGAGGAGGATTCGAAGGTTTGAATGGCACAGTTATACCTGGGTTGTACCTTGTGTAGGGAGTGTGGAGGAGAGGAGGAAGGAGGAGGATGGAAAAGGTCAACTCGGAAGGTAGGAGGGGGGTCAGAGAGAGAGAAGGAGAGGGACGTAAGAGAGAGATGGAGACGAAATATAGGAAGAGAGAGGAGAGAGAGAGAGGAGAACGAGAGAGAGAGAGAGAGAGAGAGAGAACGGACATCAAAACAGGAAAGGCGCGCTACGTAGTACATATGCGTACAGTACACTAGAGATGCGCGAGTATATAAAAACAGAAAATCAGGTCACAGGAAAACGACAACAAATCAGGGGTAGCATCTCAAAAATTAAACGGACTCTACTATCGATCTGAGACTCGTGAGATGAAGTCTTTACGAAGGTTGGTATCGATCACTGAGTTTTTAGTCCTCGTTGTGACCTGTCAGAGAGAGAGAGAGAGAGAGAAAGAGAGAGAGGAGAGAGAGAGAAGAAAAACAGAGAGAGATGAGAGGAGAGAGAGAGAGAGAGAGAGGAGAGAGGAGAGAGAGGAGAGAGGAGAGAGAGAGGAGAGAGAGAGAGAGAGGGAGACGAAGAGAGGAGAGAGGGAGAGGAGAGGAGAGAGAGAGAGGGAGAGACGAGGAGCGAGTGAAGAGAGAGGAGAAAGAGAGAGAGAGAGAGGAAGAGAGAGAGAGGAGAGAGAGAGAGACGAGGAGAGTGAGGAGAGAGACGAGAGAGGAGAGAGAGAGGAGAAGAGGAGAGGAGAGAGAGAGAGAAGGGAGAGGAGAGAGATGAGAGAGAGGAGAGAGAGACGAGAGAGAGAGAGGAGAGAAGAGAGAGAGAGAGAGAGAGAGAGAGGGACGAGAGAGAGAGAAGAGAGAGAGAGAGAGAGAGAGAGAGAGAGAGAGAGAGAGAGAGGAGATGAGAGAGAGAGCGAGAGAGAGAGGACGAGAGAGAGAGAGAGGAGAGAGAAGAGAGAGAGAGAGAGAGAGGAGAGAGAGAGAGAAGAAGACGAGAGAGGAGAGAGAGAGAGGGAGAGAGGAGAGAGAGGAGAGAGAGGAGAGAGAGAGAGAGAGGGATGAGAGAGAGCGAGAAAAGAGACGAGAATGGAGAGAGGAGAGAGAGAGAGAGGAGAGAGAGAGGAGCGCGGAGCAAGCGCGAGAGCGAATGGAGAGAGAGAGAGAGATGAGAGGCGGAGACGAGGAGGAGAAGAGAGAGACGAGACGAGAGAGAGAGAGGAGAGAGGCTTCGATCTCATGAGGAGAGGTGAGGAAGGACGGAGGGAGAGAGGGGAGGGGAGGGTTGGAGGAGCAGGAAAAAGTAGGAGAGCCAGACACCACCCTCCTCCACACGTGACCTTTAGCTATAAGGTCAGAGGTTAAGGTCGCTCCCTCCAGTATAGCCTGTAGCTCTCTGTCCGTCTAGGGGTGTGTTTGTGTGGGTGCGTTTTCGTAAAACACACACACACACACACACAACACACACACACACACACACACACACACACACACACACACACACACACACACACACACCACAAAACCAACACACACACACACACACACACACACACACAACACACACACACACACACACACACACCACACACACACACACACACACACACACACACACACACACACACACACACACACACCCCAACCACAACCACACACACACACACCACACCCCAACACCACACACACACACACACACACACACAACACACACACACACAACACACACACACACACACACACACACCCCACACAAC
Organism: Chionoecetes opilio; assembly: GCA_016584305.1. Lineage (NCBI taxonomy): Eukaryota > Metazoa > Arthropoda > Malacostraca > Decapoda > Majidae > Chionoecetes > Chionoecetes opilio. The sequence goes on along the minus strand of JACEEZ010024821.1, from coordinate 90,192 downwards.
ACACACACACTACACTGTACCAAAATTTTTAGGATGGTGGAAGTGGAAAAAAGAGGGGGGGTTGGGGCCTTGCTGATTTTGGTTGGGGGTTAAAGCCGGGGGTTCGGTTTTCCCTCGTTTCGTCCAACGGCGGGGAAAAATTTTCTTGTACTGGACAAATCCCCCCCCCCCCCCCCCCCCCCCCCCCCCCCCCTTTCGGGCGGGTTACTGGTTACCCATCCTGGAGGGGCCAAAGGGGGATGGGGGTGTTAGGGCCCCAGCATTAACTAAGGTCGGTAAAATGAGCTCCAAGCTCACTCCGGAGGGGTGTGAAAGGCGTCGCCAGTCCGACCGCTGGACAAGACAAGGTGAATGAAAACACACACACCAACACACACCACCCACACACAAACCAACACCACCCCCCACACACACACACACACCACACAGGGTACCCCGTAGTGAAAGGGATAGCACGCCGGTTCACAACCGAGAAGTCCCGGGTTCGATCCCCGGGCGGAGCGGAAACAGATGGGCTGTTTCCTTAAAACCCGAGCCCCTGTCCACCTAGCAGTGAATGGGTACCGGGTGTTAGCGGGGGTTTGTGACCCCCCTCCGGGTTGCTGGCTTCGGCCAACATAAGCACATAGGATGAATGATAAAAATGTTGATATGGAGACGGGGCCATACGAGCGTTGCTCAGGCCCTGTAAAATACAACTAGATGAATACAACTAGATAAACCACACAACCACACAACACACACACACACACACACACACACAACACAACACACACACACACACACACACACACACACACACACACACACACACACACCACACACACACACACACACACAACCACACACCACACACAACACACCACACCACACACACACACACACACACACACACACACCCCCCCCCCCACACACACACACACACACACACACACACACACACACACACACACACCACACACAACACACACACACACACAACACACACACACCACACACACACACACAGATGTTGTCATACTAAGGCCAGGTCACGTGATTTACAGTCCCGC
>JACEEZ010024821.1:66640-81640 GCA_016584305.1 Chionoecetes opilio | reverse complement strand
GTTCAATGTGACTGGTAATCGTCCTGACTGGTGACAGGGCTGGTAGTAAGGTAAAGAGGTAAAGATAGGGGCATACGCTATGCTACGCGTGGCCTCTGTGCTCATCTCCGTCGCATTAGCCTTTGAGCCTGTGGTGGGTGAGAACCCGTTACCCCGGGACACAGTGCTAGTGTGACATCCGGGTTACCACAGTTACCTTTCCTAGGTTTCCCCAGGTACCCATTTATTAACCAACCCCGAAAGGAGGGATGAACAGCTGGCTGGGCTGGCCGTTGACTACCCTGGCTTCGAACCAGGGCCCGCAGATTCGTAGCTAGGCGCGCTAGCCACTACACCACGGAGACGACTGGGCTGGTGGTGTGGTCTAATGGCTCCACTCATATTCATTCACTTGGTATGAGAGAGGATATGGGTTCGCTCTCATGGTAGGTAGAAAATTGTGTTAGAACGTTCCTGCTAAACTGCTGCAGGTTGCTTTCTTCATCTTGTAGCTAAGTGGCAGGTAGTGAGTGTATGTAATAGAGTGGCTAATGGACACTCTATATAGGGTAAAGTTACAGTCACTTGGATACGGTAACGGGTGATTTTCCTATTGCAACATCCCTTCCCCCCTTTCAGTCCGTCGGATGCAAGGTCGTGAGAAATTTCCTACTATCTTCAATTGGTGGTGCTGTGTGATATAATCTTAAATGAAGTGGATAATGTCTTATTCTAACAGGTTAATCTATCTTTCACGATTCGTTCTATGATGATGATTTAAGATTATCGATGGCGTGTGAGTCAAGAGATCTCGTCAAAGCTCAGATTAACGGTCTTACATGATTAGAATAGTAATGACGAGCACTGTCCCGTAATTTGTCTGGGCGTGCACCGTAGAGTTCATGGGAGAGGAAAATACACGGGGTAATAAAGAACACTTTGAGCAGCAAGTAACTGAAGGTTTGTTGGCTCATAAAGAGGGTATTAGTTTCAGAAGATGTGCATGCGATTCTACAGACCCTTTATTACAGATATGAAAAAAAGTACGAATAAGTGATAAGTATAACTCCTCACTTGTCCACCCTTATCCGTGCTGGCACACTGTTCATGCTGGCACAAGTTGAAACTAAGACTAATATGGTAATTTATCACAAACCGGAAAGCAATTTTCTACTCAATGTGCTTATATAAGGATATCATAATGATCATACCAGCAGTTGAAATAATGGAGGAGGAGGGCAAGGAGAAGGAGGAGAAGGAGGAGGAAGAGGAAGGGGAGAAATAGTAAGCGACGCACATTTAAGGAAAAAGATCTTGCAAAAAAGAAGCGAAGCTGAAAAGCCAGTTAGAATGTAAAATATGTCTGTCATCTACGCTTGACTTGTATGCCCTTGCTGTAGCGAACACGGTGAAAGGATAGGAACGTGACATATGCAATAAAAAAGCACTTAACAAACGGGAAGGGTATAGGAAATAATAGCGTTGGAAGGAATATTTGATAGGAGATAAATTGTTGGATGTAGTGTTAATACCGTTAGGTTAAGATTGCAATACCTATCCATCATTCTTTACAATACTTTCATCATCGTCATAGGCCTGTACTGTGTAAAGAGGAAAATAGTACTGTTATCGGCCTCGGCTGACACCTCGTCTAGTCCAGTCATCCTTCGTAGCACGGTAGCACCTAACCCTAACAAAACAGAAAATGCTGAGGCAATCAAGTACGTATATCAAGAGGTAATAATGGAAGGTTCATTTTCTTCTCCAATTGCCTGAAGTGCATTATGATATGATAAAAAGTTACATTACGGGACTCATGGTCTTGTGGGGAGGGAGGGAATTTTTACGAACGTACTACCACGGGGAGAGGGGGGGGGGGTGACGAAGGTTGTCTGCTTTTTGATCTGCACATCACTACTGCTATAACATTCACTTTAAGGAATCAATACAAAAAAGTCGACAGAGCGGGGCTACAATACCAACAACAACTTAACGTCAACTCCTCTCAGGTTGTCCTCCTTGTCGTCTTGAAACCTTACTATACGGTAAACCAGAAAAAAGAAAAGAAAATCGATAAACGGAAAACTAACGATACCTTCCTGCTTCCTTACATCTCATAAAAAAGAAGAAAAACATCTAACGAGTCCTTTTTTTTTACTTCCTTTTATCTCCTCATGGCCTCTAAATAATAAAGAAAGAACCGGTATGCTTAATTAAAGCGAACAGTAACACATAATCTAATGCATGACCGTGAATGATTTTTTGTTGTAAAGTGCTTCATGCGTAACCATAGAGGGGATAAAAAGAAGGTATGAAGTGTCGATACCAAAAGGTGCGGCCCATCAGTCTGGTAATACTCATACAGCTCATGGGAAGGTGTGTGCGATGAAACTGCATAAATGAGCAAGATAATTCCTTGTATGTCATTGAAATGTGTGTTTATGTGTGTGTGTTGCATATGAGAGAGAGAGAGAGAGAGAGAGAGAGAGAGAGAGAGAGAGAGAGAGAGAGAGAGAGAGAGAGAGAGAGAGAGAGAGAGAGAGAGAGACAGAGAGAGCGAGAGCGAGAGCGAGAGAGATTCCTAAAATGACATGTAAACCTTTCGCACGACATAATTTATGCGTGAAAGTTAGTCTCTCTCTCTCTCTCTCTCTCTCTCTCTCTCTCTCTCTCTCTCTCTTCTTCTCTCTCTCTCTCTCTCTCTCTCTCTCTCTCTCACACTCTCGTATATCCCCGTGTGTCTATATATTTTGAAATAGAGGGGGAAGGAGCTTGGGGACGATTTTAGTTACTGCGATGTGTACAAAAATTTCCAATACTAATTAAATAGGCAGTTAGAAAGGGAACGAAAACTAACGCGAGAAACGAAAGGGGTAGAAAAAGAGTGAGTGAGGGAAGTAAAGAGGTGAGTTTAGGAAGCGATGATTATGGATAAGAAGTGAAGGGAGGAAGGAAATGGTGACGAGGAGGCGAGTGTGGTGAGTTATGGTGTTATGGTTTAGAGGGTTTGAAGGGGATTGTAGGACGACTGGGTGACAGCTGACTTTCTAAGGCGGTGATTTTGTGTTGCTATTTGTCAAGGTGGTCGTTCCCCGCTTGTCGACGGGTCAGCGTGTTCGGCGGGGTAGAGCAGGATGAATACAAAGGAAGAATAGACAGCAACATCCCTACTGGGCCAAATGGGGCTGCCTGTGTGACTTCTTTCTACCACTATACTATACTATCTACGTGTTAGAGGCAAAAGAATAGGAAAGTTGAGGAGAAGGAGCAGGAGGACACTCAAAGAAGTTAGTGAAGAAGTGTCTTTATTCGAGAGAAGTTGGAAGGGATGGAGGAAGAGAAGAATGAATGGGGATTTTGTGAAAATGAACAGATGAAGGAGGAGGAAGTGGAGGATGAGAAGGAAAGAGATGAATGATAAGTAAAGATAGGAATACGAGATGCAAAGACATAGGAAGAAGCCAAAATGAGATAAAAATGAAAAGGCGATGCTTCAGTATATTATACCTTATCACTCACGTTCTAACACCTGCCTCTAAAATCCTGTGGTCTCTAAATGCATGCGCTCCAAAACATACACAATATATACTGGTGTCCATCAGCATCACCCTGAGCGTTACTGTACCTCAATAAACTCGTGCCGTAGCCGATGAGGAGGCATAGACCGCCTAAATGCCTGAAGAAGAACTGATGTCATCCTTCAAAAACTGTCACCTCATACACTGAAGCCTTGCATGGCCCCTCACAAGTACTGTACCACTCGTCCCCCCGTACCTTGATAGCCCCCCCCCCCCCACCTCTTCTAAGGCCCTGAAACCCTAATAACACTCCCCCTCCACACCTCAACCCCCTGCTCTCCAACCCCCTTCTCACTCAACCCTCTTTCCCTTGTGCTGCTCGTTCATTAGACACTTTTACCACGCCCGCACGTACAGTACCATCCACCGTCCGTCACCTTTCTCCTCCTCTGCCCCGCCATCCACGTCCTCCCCTCCACCTCTGGGGACACGGGAGGGAAGGGAAGGAACACTTGAAGGAAAAAGACCGAGTCCTCGACCAGTAGGCTTCTAGTGGATCCACCTCCCCTCCCCCCTGTTCCCTTTATTACCTCGTCTTCCTCCTCCTCCTTCTCCTTCTTTTCTTTCTCCCTCCTTCTCCTCCTCCTCCCTTGCGGCGTGTTGTGTGTTTACGGAGCGATGACCGAGCAGGGCGCCTCCTCCCCAGGGGCGCCGCCACCCACCCGGAACCGGCCACCCTCACGCCCACGCTCACTCACCCCAGCCCTCACGCCCTCCTTCCTTCCAGTAGCCATCATTTCCTCCCCTTCTTCTTCCTCTTTCACCTCCGCAGTACCAATTTCCCCCCCATATTCACCTACTTCTCTCCTTTCACACCTTTGCTCGTATGTCACCTTTCCTGGACTCTTTCCTTCGATCTACCTACTTGTTTCCTTGACGCACGCCCTTCACCCTTCCCTATGAGACACAGGAGAGGCCGCATTACCGTCCTAATCATCGTCGTCAGTAGCAGTAGTAGTAATACCGGGCGACGAACTCTGGTCCACAATTTTCTCACTTAAGGGGGACAGAAAACCACGAACACGAGAAGGAGGAGGCCACCTTGCGCAGCCATCCGTGACCCAACCCCGCTGTGCTCACCCCTCAGGCACGGGGAGGAGGTGGTAGGGGAGTCAGGCGGTGGAGATAGCCAGGTGTGTCGTGGCCAGGTGTATGATGGCGGTGTGTATCAAGTCACGTGTAGCAGTAAAAATGTTAGGGTGTTTCTGAGGTATAAGATGAGGTGTACTATAGTGATATGGTGCTACGTACCACAATCACTATATAATAACACGTAAGGTATGTGAGGTAGCGGCCAGGTAATTAGGTTTGTTGCGGTTAAGTGGTATGAGTTGAGGTGATATTGGTCTAGGCGTGTGGTGGTGAAAGGTAGAAGTGTGATGGGCAGGGAACATACGAATAAAAGGAAAAGGCAAAGAAATAATCACGCATATGAAAAATGATAAGAAAACAGGTGCCTAGAAAATGAAGTAAAATGTAAGAAAACACTAGATACATACATATAGGAATACATAGGAAGAACAGATACGAGGAGACTCTTTGGTCTATAACGAGGATATTTGCTGAACTACATACTACTAACTAACACCCTACATGTAAGGGATCAGAAGACAGTTAAAAAAAGAATACCATGCGTTTAAAGCTGATAGGAAAATGGAAATAACAGAAGAATAAAAGGAATGTACTATGCAAACTAAAACTACCACTAACACTAATTAATCCATAGATTGGAATAAAATAAAAATAAATAGGAAGATCATGGAATATAGGGGAAAACAGTTAAAAACATAAGGTGAAAGAAAACTAGGTTAAGGGAAAACAAACTTACTTATATGACACTGGTGAAGAAGCTAATAACCAACGCTGGAAGACACCCGGTGAGTAATGTTTGCTCGTAACGAAGGTAGAAAAATAATCTGAAGAAGAGACCAACGTTATGAGCTCTGGGTGAGAGAGAGAGAGAAGTGAGAGGAGAGAAGGAAGAGAGAGAGAGGAGAGAGGAGAGAGAGAGAGAGAGAGAGAGAGAGAGAGAGAGAGAGGAGAGAGAGAGAGAGAGAGAGATGGAGGGGAGGAGAGAGAGAGAGAGAGAGAGAGAGAGAGAGAGGAGAGAGAGAAGAGAGAGAGAGAGAGAGAGAGAGAAAAGGGGAGAGAGAGAGAGAGAGAGAGAGAGGAAGAGAGAGAGAGAGAAGAGAAGAGAGAGAGAGGAGAGAGGGGAAGAGGAGAGAGAGAGAGAGAGGAGAGGATGGAGAGAGAGAGAGGACGTGTGTGTGTGTGTTGGAATTGAGGTGTGAAGTGTGAGTAACATGTGTGTGTGTGTGTGTGTGTGTGTGTGTGTGTGTGTGGTGTTGTGTGTGGTGGTGTTGTGTGAGGAAGGAAACGACGGAGTGACAAGCAGTGCGACACAAGGAACAGCAGCCGCGTCAGTGGACACTCGCCCACGGCTGTGTTGTGGTGGGGGTTGTGTGTGTCGGTGGTGTGTGTGTGGTGTGGTGTTGTGTGTGGTAGTGTGGGTGGTGTGTGTGTGTGTGTGGTTGAACACGTTTCCGATGGCATATGGCACCTACATGTACATCCCATGCACAAGTAGCCGCCTGCATGATCAAGTAGTATAGAGCGCCAGTCAGGCCATTTTGTGGTCGGGAGTTCGATCCCCGCTCGCTCCCTGGAATTTTTCACAGAAAAATATGGACGGTTACTATCCGCCTTGAGCAAGGGAATGGGGGAGTGTGTGGTGTGTGAGGTCTCATCATTACCCAAAGATCGGTCACTATACGAGCTCTAAGCTCTTTGCAGAAGGACTGGCGAGTTCACCTCTCGTGCGCAAAACCGTGGGTGACACATACACACACACATACACATACACACACACACACACACACACACACACACACACACATGGCGAACTTGGAGTATTTCCACTTGACATACATATAAAGAACAGAATGATAGGATATTGGTTTAAGCTAATTTCAGGAAAAGATACAAAATATAGCTATATAATGTATCAATGCTTATTGCAGTTGGATAGGTTAGGGATTTACACCTCTCCATGGTTAGCCTGCATCAAAAACATTTGTAATGAATGTGGTATATCAGGTATGTGGTTGTTGCAAGATGTCCCTAACACAACATGGGTTAAAAAGGCTGTGGAATTGATATTGAAAGACCAGTGGATTGCAACTTGGCATGGCAACTTAGTAACAAAATCTTTATGTAGCAACTACAAGCTGTTTAAGCTAGATTATGGCATGGAATGGTACATTGTAAATTTACAGAAGAGCAGCCGAATCATGGTGACTAGATTAAGAACTAGTAATAACAGATTGCCTGTAAATGCTGGCAGATATCAAGGTGTAAATAGAGAAGATCGGATCTGGACAAGTGTGACGTTGGTGTTGTAGGAGATGAGTTTCATGTCCTTTTTGAATGTAATAATAACAGTGAAATTGTGAGGTTACGTGACATGTATATACCAAACTATTATACATGTAGGCCAACACATTTCAAATATATTTCGTTGATGCAAAACACCAGTGTAAATGTAATTCAGAATTTATCTTTATTTTTGAGGTCAGTGCTAAGTATGTTTAGATGAGTATTATGTAGAGTTAGTCATTAGTCTTTTCCAATTATTTTTTCTTGATATCTATTTTTTGTTTTTTGCTTAGTTATGTAACATTGAACATCATTAGTCATTGTAACAACAGTGCTGTGAAGTGTGGGGTAGGTGTATCCCAGCTTCTTTCCTGTGAATACAGGAATGAGGCAAGGGTGCGTCCTTGCCCCATCACTTTTCAACACTTGTATGGACTGGGTATTGGGCAAAGTTGTAGATCAAAGTGATTGTGGAGCATCCCTCGGCAACACCAAGATCAGTGATCTTGTTTTTGCCGATGATGCAGTAATCTTTGCTGGGTCGCTGGAGGTCCTGGTGATGGTTCTCGAGGCGCTGCACGAGGAGGCAAAGCCTTTGGGACTTGAGGTCTCCTGGCTCAAGACCAAGGTCCAGGTGTTTGGAGACTTACTAGATGAAACAGTATAGTCTGTTAATGCGTACGGCGAGGACATTGAGATCTTGGAAAGTTTTACATACCTTGGTAGCGCAGTCCATACTGACGGCGGGTCACGTCAAGAAGTCTTACGGCGGATTGGCATAGCCCACGGTGTTATGGATTCGCTCAGCAGGAGTATTTGGCGTTGTCGGTACCTGTGCAGGAGGACAAAGATCCGGATCTTCAAGTCGCTTGTGATCCCTGTCTTACTTTATGGTTGTGAGACATGGACACTAAATAGCGATTTGAAGAGACGAATCAATGCCTTTGGTAATAAGTGTCTTCGCAGAATCATGGGGTATCGCTGGGATGATTACGTGTCAAATCAGCGATTGCACCGTGAGACTGAATCGAAGCCTATTACCTGCATAGTCCGTCAGCGCCAATTTCGGTTATATGGGCATGTGGCACGCTACCCTGAAACCGATCCTTCCCATCGGGTTGTATCTGTAAGAGACAATCCGGCGTGGAGGAGGCCAAGGGGGCGCCCACAAGGCACGTGGCTGGGGCAAGTTGATGTTTCTTGTCGAGAGCTGCTTGGTATGGGAAAGGAGTCTGCATGGGGACTCGCGCGTTATGACCCCCGGGAGTGGCGTCGTAGGGTGAGTGAGGCGACGCGCCCCCCGGCGTATGCCCCCAATGATTTTTTGATATGTAACATTATATTTGTATGATTTAAATTGTTGAATCCTCTGGGAGCTGTGCTCCATACTTTTTTTTATAAAGTCTGAGCTTACCCAATCAATTCAATTTAATTCCATTCGATTCAATTCAATTCACACACACACACATACATACATACACACACACACACACACACACAACACACACACACACACACTTGTACAGGGGCGCCCACATATGTACCTATGGTGGACGCACATGATGCAAAGGGGCCCAGTGTTCAAGGATGGGGGTGGAAAGCGAAACGGGCATTGTCAACTGGGGTGCTTGAGGGGAGGGGGTGTAAGACCCCGAATTTTTTTTATGAGTTTTGAACAAATTTAGGTGCATTTCAAAGCCATCTGTATTCTGTATACTTATATTAAGGCACAAAATACAAAAGTCTACTCTACGCATGCTGTATTATATGCAAAATTTACAGTAAATAATCCATACAGACACAAGATCCTTTAATACTTTATGAGTCATATAATTCACACTTACTGAGTTTATTAAGTACATCTACAAAACTGAAAATGATACTAGATGATCATTGGTCAAATTCAAATGCAATACGACTGTGCCCACTACTCATCAAAGGACTGCAAAACCTGATCATAGTCGACAGCAATGTGTTGGTGAATATGCAACAGTGCAAGAGCACTTAATCTGTCAGACGCCATGGTGGATCTCAAGTAAGACTTTAACCATTTAAGTGTGCTAAAACTGCGCTCAGCAGATGAAGTAGTGACAGACATTGACAGAAGAACTGTGACAATGTTGTGCAGGTTTGGATAGAGGTGTCATGTACTTTCGACACAGTCCTCCAATTGCAAATTACCACCATCTCTGTGCTTCCATTTCCACCTCTCCACTTCATTGTCCAAGTCAGCAGCACAGATGAATGAGCATATGCTTCTTTTATTACTGCCACATCTTCATCTGAAAGCCTTGCAAGATTCTGTGACAATAACTTTTCTGCTCTAACCCTCTTAGTAGTGCCACGCAGACGTTCACTTAGCTGCACAATGAGGTCGTCTACGAAGGATTTTGAAGATATATTTCGAAGTATTCCTTCGTTGTGGTAGATGGAGCATTCCCTCGGTTCCTTTGGCGACCAACAGATCGAGAGTGTTTTATGTCGACTTCTAAATTAGCAGCCACCTCTGCTTCCTAGTAAAGCTGCTGGTAAGATGATGAATCAGATCGCTTCCTTTTCAGCAACTCTACCAACCCCTCACACTCTTCTGTAGCCTCAATCAGGTTATATGTTGTACTTTGGAGATATAATGATAGAGGCTTTGTGAGCTTCAGGTAATGGTGAACAGTAATCAGCGTGATTAGAAACTGAAAGCAGTGAATGCTTCCGAGATATCCTCCTGCCTTTGTGGCGGTGCCTGGGTCTGTGTCATTGTCTTTGAAAAACTGCACGGTGTCTATTACATTTTCGATATTCTGTAGAAATAACAAGAATAAAGTGTTTCTTCATGATATCCCCATCTGGTGGCACAACATGTCTTCAAACAGTCAGCATTTTCATCTTGAGATCCATAAACAAAAGCCGCTTTGCTGAAACATTAATACATTTTGCAATTTCTCCAACAACAGAATAGGGGTGCACTGTGGGGGCCATTGTGGGTATATAGGCCCAAAATGGACGCACGTGCGTCTAGTGCGTCCGCCGGTGGAGGCCCTTACACTTGTACACACATACTAAAGCATGAAGAACAGAGTACAATAATGGGAATGATAAATATTCCTTTTTCCCTTCACAGGGAAGGACGTGACGACAACATTTAACTATCATTTCATTATTACTTCCTCATCGTTATTTCCTTCATCGGACTATAAAAAGCATGTATCACTTCAACGCCAGTCTGGAAACACACACAAAAAGAGAGAGAGAGAGAGAGAGAGAGAGAGAGAGAGAGAGAAGAGAGAGAGAGAGAGAGAGAGAGAGAGAGAGAGAGAGAGAGAGAGGAGAGAGAGAGAGAGAGAGAGAGAGAGAGAGAGAGAGAGAGTAGAGAGAGAGAGGAGGAGAGAGAGAGAGAGAGAGAGAGAGAGGAGAGAGAGAGAGGGAGAGAGACGAGAGAGAGAGAGAGAGAGAGAGAGAGAGAGAGAGGAGAGAGGAGAGAGAGAGAGAGAGACGAGAGAGATAGCGAGAGAGAGGAGAGAGAGAGAGAGAGAGAGAGAGTGAGAGAGGAGATGAGAGAGAGAGAGAGAGAGAGAGCGAGAGAGAGAGATGAAGAGAGAGAGAAGAGAGAGAGAGAGAGAGAGAGAGAGAATGAGAGAGAGAGGGGAGAGAGAGAGAGAGAGAGAGAGAGAGGAGAGAGAGAGGAGAGTGAGAGAGAAGAGGAGAGAGAGAGAGAGCTAGAAGAGAGGAGAGAGAGAGAGAGAGAGAGAGAGCAAGAGAGAGGAGAGAGAGAGAGAGACTGAGAGAGATGAGAGAAGAGTGAGAGAGAGAGAGGAGAGAGAGAGAGAGAGAGAGAAGAGACGCGAGCACCGAGAGAGAGGAGGAGCAAGAGGAGAGAGAGATCCGAGAGAGAGGAGAGAGAGAACTAAGTAAATGGTGTTAAGAAATGACGAGATCCCAATCCCAAAAATCATGTATGATAAAAAATCGCTATATTTCCTTTCGTGTATATACTACAGAAACACACCAGGTTATGCAAGGTCAAGGGAGGTCAGGGGATCATGCGAGGTCAAATGAGGTCAAGGCAGGTCATGCGAGGCTACTATCAGTGTAGGAGAGAGAGCGAGACGGACGGAAAGAGAAGGAAGGCAAAGCGAAGGAATGAAAGAAGAAGGAGGAGGAGGAGGAATACAAAGGAATACAAAGGAAACACAAACAGCAACAGACCGATAGGTCCTTACAAGACTGTTTGCTTTAACTATACTACACTAACTAGATAATAAGAGAGAAAGGATAGGAAGAGAAGGCTCCTCCTCACCCACCCATCCCTCCAGCCGAAGCTGGCCCGGAAAAAGAAGTGATACCATGCAATATAGAAAAACTGCATGGAATTTGTGAGGAAAGTTGAAAGCTGTAATCTATGGCTAACTACTACTAGTTTGTGGGGGTAGGTTTAGTGCTTGATAGATAGGTCATGTTATGTGTGTTTTGTAATGGTGTGAACACAGTGTGGAGGTTAAAGGGTGGTGCGGCAGCCTTGCCTGGCGCTTTCTTGGGAGGCAGCAGTCAATCAGGCACCCAGCTCCGTTCAATCCACTGCGGATTGTGTACTTTCCATGTTAGGACGCCGTACACTTCAATGCCTCCTGCCAGCAGTGACCCCTGGTACCTTAAATCCCGATGGTGGTCACTAACTGTCAGGACCCTAACTGAACACACAGCCCGTCACAGGTCGAGAGTAGTAGTGGTAACCGTTAATCGGGGCTATCTTGTGGTGTTGTTATGAGGTCTAATGTAGTGTTGGTGTAGGCTCAGTGTGGAAGTTCAGGGGTGGTGCGGCAGCCTTGCCTGGCGCTTTTCTTGGGAGGCAGCAGGTCAATCAGGCCCCAGCTCCGTTTCAATCCACTGCGGTAGTGCACTTTCCAAGTAGGGACGCCGTGCACTTCAATGCCCCCTGCAGCAGTGACCCTGGTATATAAATCCCGATGGTGGTCACTAACTGACAGGGCCCTTACTGAACCACAGCCCGTCACAGGTCAAAAAACTGGAGGAGGAGGAGGAGGAGGAGGAGGAGGAAGGAGTGACGGCACGCGAGGAGACAAGGAAGGTCAGGTCACGCTAGCTTGACCTATACTGGCAAGTCACATAAACTGGCGATCACGTATATATAGGAAGAAAAAAGTATGAAATAGGATCCCATTTCTCCCTCATCTCTCTCCTTTGCTATCTTTCTTCACCTTCACACTTCTCTCATACTTCAATGCATGGAGGTAGAATGGGTGGAGGCGCCCTCAGCCGCGCGAGTTGAAGTCAGTGAACTGTCAGTCAGCCATCATGCTGTGGGCTAAGGCAGCCCATATACTGTAACTCTACTGCCTTCCTTCCCTCCTTCTCTCCTTCCCTCCCTCCCTTACTACTATTCTCCTTCCCCCTCCTTCCCTCCTTACTTCCTCCTTCCCTCCTTCCCTCCCTCCCTTCCTCTCACCTCCCATAAACTCCATCCCTCCTCCCTCTCCTCCCTCCCGTTACTTCCCTCCTTCATCCTTCCCTCCCTTCCTTCCCTCCTCCTCCCATATCCTCTTCCTCCATCCCTCCTTCCCTCCTTATCTCCCTCCTCCCTCCCCTTCTTTCCTTCCCTCCTTCTCTCCTTCTCCTCCTTTCTCCCTTCCTCCCCTCCCTTTCTTACCTTCCTCTCCTTCCTCCTTCTCTCCCTCCCTCCTCCCTCCCTTACTTCCCTCCTTCTCTCCTTCCCTCCTTCTCCCCCTCCCTCCGTTACTTCCTTTTCACGATTTTTGTCATGTGAACACTTTAATAATTAATGGAGAGGGACGTCATCCCAGAATAGAGGGACAGTGATGAAGTGCACTGAAGGGTTAAGTTTTATGTGGAGAGAAATAGACGAGCAGCGCTTCCCTACGCCAACAGTATTATACGTTCACTTCCAAGGCAGGAGTGTCGCTCCTTGTGTGTTCTGCTATGGTGAATAGCTGTGTTGCATTTGGGTGCAATGAAAGAGCGAACAAAACATCTGAGCCATCCATTACATTTCACCAGTAAGTTATTCATTTGTTGTTTTATAAAATTATGTTTCAAACAAACGTTCATGTATTTGATAGACAAAGACAATGACCTTGTTAGAAAAGTGTGATAACTACTGCACCACTGGGTTGGCAATTGTGGTACTGATAGTAATAATAGTGGTGGTTGCTTTAGTAATAGTATATAAGTGTTAGCGATTGTGTTCGTAGGGTTTATATTAATAATTGCGGGATGCTGAGACCCAAAATGTACACTTCCCTCCTTCCTTTTTCCTTTCCCCTACTGATTGATCTAAGTGCTAAGAACATCTTTACAGGCTAACAAAGGACTCGTGCATACTTCAGCAGTAACACAGAAGTATAATTTCACACACCATGATATCATTAAGTGCAAACAGTGTAAAAAGTGAAAAGAAAGAGTGGGTATCTCAGTCAGCCAGTGCGTGACATTGCCCACAGCAGTGTGGCGGACGGGGGAGAAAAGTGGCTTCACCTGACAACACAGGCCGCGCGGCTCAAGGCGCCTCCATTCATGTTTCCTCCAAGCTTCAATGGCATTCAATATAGACTTGAAAACCATCTTCATCTTTAATTTCTAGCATTTGAACTAATTTAAATAACCTGGTACTTTGTTTTTAAATATTTCTATACTTTTCATCCCCAACACAGTCCGTTCTTCAAAAACTTCCCCGTTATTCATCTCCACAGCCTCTCTAAACTTCGTATAATTTTTCCCGATCACATTTTTTCTCTCTGAAGCTTCCATTACTATAATTCCATTACTATAAGCATCTGAACGCCTTCATCCCTTCTTTAACCTTTTGTAACTCAGACATATCGTAACTCTACACATACCCCCTTTCCCATCATCTACACATACCCCCTTTCCCATCATCTACACATACCCCCTTTCCCATCATCTACACATACCCCCTTTCCCATCATCTACGAATACCCCCTTTCCCAGCATCTACACATACCCCCTTTCCCAGCATCTACACATACCCCCTTTCCCATCATCTACACATACCCCTTTCCCATCATCTACACATACCCCCTTTCCCAGCATCTACACATACCCCCTTTCCCAGCATCTACACATACCCCCTTTCCATCATCTACACATACCACCTTTCCCATCATCTACACAACCCCCTTTCCCAGCATCTACACAATCCCTTTCCCAGCATCTTACCGATACATACCCCCTTTTCCCATCATCTACACATACCCCCTTCCCATCATCTACACATACCCCCTTTCCCAGCATCTACACATACCCCCTTTCCCAGCATCTGACACATACCCCCTTTCCCAGCATCTACACATACCACCTTTCCCAGCATCTACACATACGCCCTTTCCCATCATCTACACATACCCCCTTTCCCATCACCTACACATTCCCCCTTTCCCATCATGTACACATAACCCCTTTCCCATCACCTACACATCAGTGGCGTAGCTATAGGGGGCATGGGGGGGCACGTGCCCCTTCATGAGAATCCGGTGCCCCTCCAGGTGCCCCCCTCCCACTGGCCATTGCTGCCGTATTCTGTATAAGGCTCTAACACCCCGCACTGATCTGATCTTAGATTATGCCCTTATACATTTTCTATGTGGCATCAGAGTGGCCCCTGAGCTCCGCTTGCCTAGTGCTTCCCCATACTCAGCTGTGCCCCCCTATTAATAGATACCTAGCTCCGCCACTGCTCGCCGTGACGCCTTGTTACAGGTATAATACTGTATGACTCGTTAAGCGTCAGAATTCTTGTTACTAACGCGAATGTTTGGTGGATACAGTTAGACGCCACATCTCAAATCCTGAACTTTTTTTTGTGATGTATAAGTCCAATTCATTACCTCAACTTAGTATTTACTAAATCACTATTAGAGGTAGGTTCTTTTTATATGCATCCTCTTAATCATCCCAAACTGAAAGTAAGGGACGCCGCCATCGAGGAGGGAAGGGGTGAGAGGGGAGGAGGGAGAGGATTGGGGGGTTAAACCTTTAAAAACCCAAAAGGGAGGAGGGAGGGGGGGGGGGGGGGGGCCCC
>JACEEZ010024821.1:55000-65092 GCA_016584305.1 Chionoecetes opilio | reverse complement strand
AGATTTTTTTTCTTTTAGATAAAAATGGGGAAAACAATGCCTTGCAATCCTCTGCCAGGGGCGCGACGCACTTTGTCATATTGTTGGTGAAATCCTTCAATACTCATAACCCCTTGACTTACGCCATACGTCCAAAAAAGTTTTTTCTTATCTGAAATAGTATTCGTAAAATCATCTTGGTAATGAATCCCCTTGATGTGCAGGCTGCCACGTGGCACGCTGATGATCAAGGTTCTGGTTCTCGGAGTGGCGCGCGGCACAGGCAACGTTCCCGCCACTTCGCTGTGAAAGGTTGGATTTGTTTCTGCAGGTCGTTTTAAAAGTGGCGTGTGTGGCCGTGTGCGACGCGCGACTTAGGTGAAAAAGTTTACCACTATCACGCTGCTTCTGACGCTGCTGTTGTTTGCCGCTACTGTTGCACGATAGATACACAGTGCTAGGTTCCCAAAATGCAAAAAGTTTTGAAATTTTTGCCGCTCGTGTATTATTCCGGTTTTTTTCATAGTAAAACAGTATTGCGGGGAAAATGTTGGGCGAATTGAGTATATTTAGGGGTCCCGACAAATGAACATTTAGGTGACTGACTCGAATTTCAGGATTTTCTAATTTCAACTTTTTTTCCCCCTCAGGTTATCAACATGGCAACAAGAGCCGCTAGTAATCTTTGGCTGATCGACAGGCTCCAATCGATGAAATCACCGGAGCCCCCGGCTACCATCGAAGGAGCATTTCCTCCTCCGCTACTAACACCACCACCGGGAGATGGGAAGACGGCGAGCGGGAGCAGGAAGGCGGTGGTGGAGGAGGTTCTCCCCTTCTGGTCGCGCGCCGGAATTCCGACAACTACAGTATACACGCCGGCACGAAGCTGTCAAGCTGGTAAGGCGTACAATGACCTCAAAAGAACAAGAACAAAGACAGGCCGAAACATCGTATGGATGAGGAATTTTCAAAGGGACCTCCAGAAATCTTCGACCTCCACACTCCTCCTCTCTCCAACGGGCAACGTGAAGGACGGGGACAGGAGTTCCTACGGAGTCAGAGAGAAGACAGAGGGGAATCACCCATGGCTGGAATTGACCTCGTGACAGCGAGAAGGTGGTAGAAGCAGGTCGAGCGCGTAACTCGACTCAAGCGGCTCCGGGAACTTTGAAGACAGCGACATTGCCAGGCTGACTGAAAGGGGGAAAATCCCAAGCCAAAGCAGTAGCAGCAGCAGCGTCCTGTGTCGATGCGTCATCCCCGGGCCCTCGTGGATCCCGAAGCCAGGGGAAAAAACTCAAACAGTCGCCATCGATCTCCGTGAAGGATTTTAAACCTCATTTCAACTTGGGATCGAGAGAAGTTGTCGTGCGGCAAGCAACGTCAACGTTCGCAGCTACGGCTAAAGTTCTTGGAATGGACTTTGGGAGTATGGCGGTCTCGAAGAGCACGGTCATCGAGCACGAATTGCGGGGAAGAGCAAGCCGCCGAGAAGATCGTGGACTGCGGAACCAGGAGATACCTGAGAGGTTGGTCCTGCATTGGGACGAAAACCCCCTCCGTCCCTCTCTGGCGATACGGAGGACCGCATCGCCGCCCTCCTCACAGGGGAAGATGACGCCGATTTTCCCTTCTTGGGGTCCCGGCAAGCTCGGATTCGACTGGCAGAAACGTGGTTGCAGTGGTCTTGAAGGAGGTGGACGAAGCGGGCGTCAGGGAAAAAATCATCGCCTTCTGTTTCGACACCACGGCTTCGAACACTGGCTGGTGCAAGGTGCTTGCATTGGGATTGAGCAAAAACTGGGACGAAGCTTGCTTGGTTGCCTGCCGCCATCATGTCCACGAGGTGATCCTCAAGGTGTTTTTCGAAGCCAGCCTCGGCTCTTCCTCTGGTCCTGACATTGGAATCTTCAAACGACTCCGTGATCGATGGTCCTTCGTGGATTCCTCGCAGAGAGGACGGTGGAAACATCGGAGGACCTCGTAGAGTTCTTCGCCCCCAAAGACACTGCCACAAACTGAAGAACGACGCATTGGCCTTCCTGAAGGAGGCTCTGATGTCGAAGAACCATCCCAGGGAGGGCTATGAAGAACTTCTCCGTCTCTCCTACCTGTTCCTCGGTGGTGAAGGTCCAGCCAAACCATTCCGCCGTCCTGGAGCCCCTCCATTAAGCCCGGTTTTGGGTGGCCAAGGCCATCTACTGCCTCAAGCTTCAGATGCTGAAATCCCAGCTGTCGCTGACTGTCGAGAGAAGGCCGGAGTGGAACGAGTGGCCCTCTTCGTTGCTCTGGTGTACTGCAAGCAATGGCATGAGGCACCGATCTCTGTGAAAGCTCCGTTGAACGACGTGCTCTTCCTCGAGATCCTCAAGACATACCCTGACCAACCGTTGCCAAGACAGCAGAACAGCTCTGCGACGCCACTGTGGTACGTTTCCGAGGAAAACGCGGGGCTGGCCTTCTTCGACTCAAGGATTGATGTGGAGGAAAGAAGCAGATGGGCAAGGCATTGGACAAGCCCACCTCAAGAAGAACTCAAGCGATTGGAGGGAAAAAGATGACGATGTCTTCCTCCCCCTCGTCCTTCGTCACTTCGAAGACACGGTCCTTCTTTCAGAAACTCGACGCGGACGAGGGCTTCCTGGCAAAGGGCCCGCCATTGTGGGAGGAGGGCGACGATTCAAGGACGCTCGGAAACGGGCACTTGGCCCCCGAGTGGTCAACGATGCCCCGGAGCGGGGGATCGCCCTAGTCCAGCGCTACGGGGTCCACGAAGTCGGCCGCACAGGAGAAGTATCTCCTCCAGTTAGTCCACTACCATCGGGAAAATTGTGGGGCGGGAAAAGAAGGAGGACCTTCAAAAGAAGGCTTTCGAATGGAAACAATGAAACTGTCTGTTTTGGTTTCCTTTAAGTTTCTTTTTAAAAAAGTGGGATGTTTTGAGTTTTTCTTTGTTTATGAAGGTTATTAGAAAATTGTTCAGTTTGTCGCGACCCCTAAATATTTTCCGAATTTCATCTTTTCACATGAACTTTTGTATGCATGTGTAACACAAATGAAAGAAAACATGTTTCATTTTTTCCCTCTATGATCTTGGGGCACCCTAAAACACACGCCACGATAATGTCAACAAGTTTTTATATCAATAGTGGTAAAATTACCACTACAATCCTTACTAATGATAATGATATAATAATAATGATAATAATAATATTAATAATAGTAATGATAATTATATAAAAAATAATAATATTAACAATAAGGATAATTTTTAATAATAAAAATAGTAATAATAATAATCCCAAGCTACAAAGCTCCCCTGAGGCATTAGCTTTATACAGTTAATCCCGAGACGATAAACTGATATCGTATGACGATATCCATTAAATCTCTCTCTCTCTCTCTTTTCTCTCTTCCTATCTCTCTCTCTCTCTCTCTCTCTCTCCCCTCTCTCTCTCTCTCTCTCTCCCCTCTCTCTCTCTCTCTCTCTCTACTTGTTGACTATTTTCCTCAACATTTGTTCACTCATTTCTCCTCCTCTTTCTCTTGTGTCTCATTCGTAGGCATTATGTCTGCACCTTTTCCCTTCTCTTCTACCTTCTTCTATTGATCTTTTCCTACACTTTATCCTCCCTTTCTTTTCTCCATAATTCTTAATTTTCGTTATATTTTGCGTCGCTTTCTTCCTCCTCGTCTTCACAACCATCATCATCCCTGTCCATTTCTCCTTTCCATTATCATCAGTATTTTTGCCACTAAATATTTAATCTCATCAGGCTTGCATTCTATATTACTTCGTTTATAATTTCACTTTTGATTCTCTTATTCATCTCTCCTTCATTGTCTCTAACCTCACCTTCCTCCTTCCCTCTCATCAAGAGCTTTTTTTCGTCTGTTTTTCTCTCTCGTCATGATTCTTTCGTCTCCAGTGTTTTTTATTTCACTTAAACTATTTTTATCTTTGTATCTTCATGCATCTATTTTTTTTCTTATTTTGTCTGTCTCTCTCTCTCTCTCTCTCTCTCTCTCTCTCTTCTCTCTCTCTCCTCTCTCCTCTCTCTCTCATCTCTCTTCTCTCTCCTCTCTCTCTCTCTCTCTCTCTCTCTCCTCCTCTCTCTCTCTCTCTCTTCCCTTCCTTCCCAGCCAGGCAGTCCAATAGTTTTACACACTGATGATTACATTATCTTACCCAATATAAACTAATCCTCTCCCTCCCTTCCCCTTATATCCTTCCCTCCTCCCCTCCCTCTATCTCAGCTGCTGCCATTATTCCTATTTTTCCCCTCTGACTTCTTTCTTCCGCTGTTATTTCAGGCTTTCCTAGTTGGCTGAGTGTATTCTCTCTCTCTCTCTCTCTCTCTTCTCTCTCTCTCATCTCCTCTCGTCTCTCTTCTCTCTCTCTCTCTCTCTCTCTCTCTCTCTCTCTCTCCTCTCTCTCTCTCTCTCTCAGAACACGTATGAGAGGAGTTAAACAAGTGCGAGCCTCAGTTTTTCCTTCCTTGAGTATTTCCTTATTCTGGATTGAGCGCGTGTTTGCTGAGCTGTGAGGGAAGGAGGAGGCGGAGGTAAAGGTGAAGAAAGATAGTGTGGTTCGTGTTATTTGATGGTTCAGGTTGTGTAGTAGTAGTAGTAGTAGTAGTAGTAGTTAGTAGTAGTGTAGTAGTAGAAGTTTGATCTTATAGTAGAAGTAAAAGGTATTGATATTGTTGTAGTAATATTGTCACATGTTGATTAAATGGTTTCCTTGAATCTCTTCCTTTGATGAACAAAAAATGTATATATAGATGGATACAAAGGGTGAAAAAGAAGGCTTCTAACATAACGACCTTTGACCTGAGTTTGACACGTGTCCTATGTAGCAAGGCGGGAGGGACGGAGAGAGGGTGGGGAGGGAGAAGATAGGAGAGGCTGAAGAGAATACATTAATAACAATTACATGAAAAGAAATACAATTATAAATAATATCATCAATACATATTATCAATAATAGTATCTCTCTCTCTCTCTCTCTCTCCTCTTCTCTCTTCTCTCTCTCCTCTTCTCTCTCTCTCCTCTCTCTCTCTCTCTCTCTCTCTCTCTCTCTCTCTCTCTCTCTCTCTCTCTCTCGCTCTCTCTCTCTTTCGATAATATCTATCCAGGAAACACATACAAGTAAAAACCAGCCAGTGAGGAAGAAAAATGAAACACTGAACAGAGTGAGGATGGTGAGACGAAGGGAGAAAAGAGAGAGAGGGAAAAAGAGAAGAAGGAGGGACAGGAGAGTGATGGGGCCGGAATTGGAAGGAATAGGAGACAGAATGGACAGATGGAAGGGGAAGAAAAAGAAGGGGTAGGAAAGAGAAGGGGCAGGATATGAAAGGGGCAAGAGAGAAAAGGGAAAAGAGGGAAGGGGCAGGAGATGGGAGGAGTAGGTGAGTAAAGTGTCAGGAATAGAATGGGGCAGAAGATGGAAGGAGTAGATAGAAAACAAAAGGGGCAGGAAAGAGAAGGGGCAGGAATTGAAAGGGACTGGAGAGAGAAGGGAAAAGAGATGGAAGGGTCAGGAAATGGAAAAGACAAGAAAAAAAGGGATAGGCGATGGTGAGTAGGAAACAAGAGGCAAAGATGGAAGGGGCAGATGGAAAGGACAGAAAAGAGATGGAAAGGGCAGAAGATAAAAGTGAAAGAATTGACAGGGGAAAGAGAAGGGGTAGTGGAGAGAGGAGCAGGGACTAAAAGGGCAAGAAAGACAAGGGGTAGGAATTGAAAGGAGCAGGATATGAAAGGGAAAGGAGAAGGCCCCCCAGTATCTACTTCCTCCCCTCAGCAACAGATGGCGCTGCTCGGTGGTGGCTGCCGGACATAAAATTATATGACCTAGTACCATCAGTTCTCCGCCTCCGATTATTACAACAGGGATCGCCTCAAGCCACGCCCCCCTCCCTCCCCGCCTCCTGACGCAGCGCCGGCAGGAGGGTTAGTGGTGATGGTGGTGGAGGTGGGTAATGGTGGTGCGGTAGTAAGAGCAAGGATAGAAGGGGGAGAGTTGTAGTTGTAGTAGAGTAATAGTTGTAGTAGTAGAAGGTAATAATAATAATAATAATTCTATTCTCGCCCGGTGGCATACAGACAAAACAAAGCAACAAGAACAAGCCAAGGAGTTAACTTAAGTACTAGAGCAAAAACAAAAAACAAGAACAAAGTACAGGCACATTAGGGGACATAGTATCAAAGTACATAGAATAAACATACATGGACACTTGTGCTACCCCACATTCTGCACAAACAGCAGACCCAGCCACCGCTGTTGTATAGGTCCACATACATAGGCCGAGCTCTGCCTGACAGAGGTGATGATGGAGTTCGTAGAGAGCTCCACCCTACTCCTTAAGCTGAACACGGAGTGTTGACTAATAGTGGTGGTGGTGGTAGTAGTAGTAGTTAGTAGGGGAAGTAGTAGTAGTAGAGCAGTAGTAGTAGTAGTGGTTGTAGTAGTATAAGTAGTTAGTAGTAGTAGTAATAGTAGTAGTAGTAGTAGTAGTAGTAGTAGTAGTAGTAGTAGTAGTGGTTAGAGTTGTAGTAAAAAAAGAACAAGACGTAGAGCAATAACTAAAACAAATTTTATAGGAAGAAAGAAGAAGAAGAAGAAGATAAACACAAAGGAAGAATAAACAACGGAGATAATGTGGGTGAAAAGTTTTTACGGAGCAAACTTTGTCAAACGCCTTGTGGAAGTCCCGATACAACATCCGGTATTGAACTCGTTTCATTGTACACGTCAAAATAAATAGTGAAAAGGGTCGTCGAGAAAGTTAATCAAGCAAGAACATTTACTTGGGAAACTATTATGTGAATAAGTTCTTTCATTGTCATCAAAGACATTCACAATATTGTCACAGCCTTTCTTGAGGGTCCTGGGGGCCTGTCATGTGTGTGTGTGTGTGTGTGTGTGTGTGTGTGTGTGTGTTGTGAGAGAGAGGAGAGAGAGAGAGAGAGGAGAGAGAAAAGAGAGAGAGGAGAGGAGAGGAGAGAGAGAGAATGAGAGAGAGAGACAGAGAGAAAGAGAGAGAGATAATCATATTACTTGTCCGACTAAATCCTTGACAGGTAGGATCTCTTAATCACATACAAGTCCTCGCTCCATCCTCTCACTAACCATTTTGTTCTCCCTTGGGAATGAAGTCACCGCTGTAACCTCCAACACACACACACACACACACACCCCACACACACACACACACACACACACACACACACACACACAGACACACACACACACACACACACACAGACACACACACACACACACACACATACATACATACACACGAATAACGTTAATTGCATTGCTGTTAAGATATTTTTCGCGCCCCTTCACGATACAATGACCAACAGTGGTGAAAACAGGACCAGCAAGAACAGGAAGAACAGGAAAAGGTCGCGTATCACCCCTGTCACAGTATTGTCCATAGCCAGAACGCGTCATGTCAGAGAGATCGTGGGACTAAAGGTTACTATATCGAAAAGCCTCTCCTTATTATAAGGGGGATATTAATAATATAACTAGCGGGGTTAACCCCGTGTTTGAATCTATCCCATATAATATATAGCCTACAATAAAATCATCCTTAATATTGCTGCCCCCGGTCAAAACGAGTGTGGACGCCACCACTGATATACAACTGAGATGACCAGTTTGTCCATGGATGACTTGAAGCGTTTCCCAAACAACGACAACAACCAACAACAACNATCGAGCCGCTCCCAGGAATCCAGCTTAAGTGAATAGACTATACTACTACTACTACTACTACTACTACTACTACTACCACCACCCACCCACCACCACCCATCCACCCACCCACCCACCCACCCACCCACCCACCCACCACCCACCCCCACCTACCCACCCACCCACTCACCACCCACCCACCCACCCACCCACCCACCCACTCCCCCACCCACCACCCACCCACTTGGCTGACTTGGCTGTAAAAGTTTACCACTATCACAGCTGCTTCTGACGCTGCTGTTGTTGCCGCTACTGTTGCACGATAGATACACACGCCACGATAATGTTAACAAGTATTTATATCAATAGTGGTAATATTACCACTACAATCCTTACTAATGATAATAATAATAATAATAAAAAAAATGATAATAACAATAATAATAATAAGAATGATAATAACAATAATAATATTAATAATAATTATACTAATAATAAAAAGTAATAATAATAATCCCAAGCTACAAAGCTCCTCTGAGGCATTAGCTTTCACAGTTAATCCCTAGACGATAATCCGATATCGTATGACTATATCCATTACTCTCTCTCTCTCTCTCTCTCTCTCTCTCTCTCTCTCTCTCTCTCTCTCTCTCTCTCTCTCTCTCTCTCTCTCTCTCTCTCTCTCTCTCATGTTCTTCCTCTCTCTATCCTTGTTGACTATTTTCCACATTTGTTCACTCATTTCTCCTCTTTCTCTTGATTCTCATTCGTAGGCATTATGTCTGCACCGTTTTCCCTTCTCTTCTACCTTCTTCTATTGATCTTTTCCTATACTTTATCCTCCCTTTCATTTCTCCCTTATTCTTCATTTCCGTGTGTATATTTTGTGTCGCTTTCTTCCTCCTCGTTCGTCTTCACAACCATCATCATCCCTGTCCATTTTCCTCTCCATTATCATCAGTATTTTTGCCTCCTAAATATTTGATCACATTAGGCTTGCATTCTTTATTACTTCGTTTTTCTCTCTCACTTTTGATTCTCTTATGCATCTCTCCTTCATTTTTTCTAACCTCTCCTTCCTCTCTCCCTCTCATCAAAAGTTTTTATTTTCGTCTGTTTTTCTCTCTAGTCATGATTCCTTCGTCTCCAGTGTTTTTTATTTCACTTAAGCTATTTCTTATCTTTGTTTCTTCATGCATCTATTTTTTCTTATTTTGCTGTCTGTCTGTCTGTCTGTCTGTCTGTCTGTCTGTCTGTCTGTCTGTCTGTCCTCTCTTCCCCTCCTTTCCCAGCCGGGCAGTCCAATAGTTTACACACTGATGATTACATTATCTTACCCAATATAAAACTAATCCTCTCCCTCCCTCCCTCCCTTCCCCTTATATCCCTCCCCCTCCCCTCCCTCTATCTCAGCTGCTGCCATTATTCCTATTTTCCCCCTTTGCCTTCTTTCTTCTGCTGATAATTTCAGGCTTTCCTAGTTGAGTGAGTGTTTTCTCTCTCTCTCTCTCTCTCTCTCTCTCTCTCTCTCTCTCTCTCTCTCTCTCTCTCTCTCTCTCTCTCTCTCTCTCTCTCTCAGAACACGTATGAGAGGAGTAAACAAGTGCGAGGCCTCAGTTTCCTTCCTTGAGTATTTCCTTATTCTGGATTGAGCGCGTGTTGCTGAGCTGTGAGGGAAGGGAGGAGGCGGAGGTAAAGGTGAAGAAAGATAGTGTGGTTCGTGTTATTTGATGGTGTCAGGTTGTGTGGTAGAAGTAGTAGTAGTAGAAGTAGTAGTAGAAATAGAAGTAATAGTAGTAGTTTAATCTTATAGAAGTAAAAGTTATTGTTATTGTTGTAGTAATATTGTCACAAGTTGATTAAATGGTTTCCCTGAATCTCTTCCTTTGATGAAAAGTTGAAAACAAAATATATATATATATATATATATATATATATATATATATATATATATATATAGATAGTTACAAAGGGTGAAAAAGAAGGCTTCTAACATAACGGCCTTTGACCTGAGTTGACACGTGTCCTGTGTAGCAAGGCGGGAGGGACGGAGCGAGGGTGGGGGAGAGGGAGAAAGATAGGGAGGCTGAAGAGAATACATTAATAACAATTACATGAAAGAGAAATACAATTATAAATACTATCAATAATAATCTCTCTCTCTCTCTCTCTCTCTCTCTCTCTCTCTCTCTCTCTCTCTCTCTCTCTCTCTCTCTCTCTCTCTCTCTCTTCTATAATATCTATCAAGGATACACATACAAGTAAAAACCAGCCAGTGAGGAAGAAAAAGGAAACACTGAACAGAGTGAGGATGGTGAGACGAAGGGAGAAAAGAGAGGGAAGGAGGGACAGGAGAGTGATGGGGCAGGGATTGGAAGGAATAGGAGACAAGAGGGGCA
>JACEEZ010024821.1:42500-52500 GCA_016584305.1 Chionoecetes opilio | reverse complement strand
AATAACACTGAAATTGTGAGGTTACGTGACATGTATATACCATATTATTGTACATATAGGCCAACAAATTTCAAATATGTTGCTTTGATGCAAAACACCAATATAAAAGTAATTAAGAATGTATCTTTATTTTTGAGGTCAGTGCTAATAATGTTTAGATGAGTATTATGTAGAGTTAGTCATTAGTATTTTCCATTTTTTATTTTTCTTGATACCTGTTTTTTGTTTGTTTTTTGTTTCTATTTTTTTTTGCTTAGTTATGTAACATTGTATTTGTATGATTTAAATAGTTCAATCCTCTGGGAGCTGTGCTCCATACTTTTTTATAAAGTCTG
This sequence comes from Chionoecetes opilio, assembly GCA_016584305.1. Classification (NCBI taxonomy): domain Eukaryota; kingdom Metazoa; phylum Arthropoda; class Malacostraca; order Decapoda; family Majidae; genus Chionoecetes; species Chionoecetes opilio. The sequence goes on along the minus strand of JACEEZ010024821.1, from coordinate 52,165 downwards.
AGCTTACCCAATAAATTCAATTCAATTCAATTCAATTCAATTCAATTCAATTCAATTCACACACACACAAACGACATTAATTGCATTGTTGTTAACATTTTTGTTGCGCCCCTTCACGATACGAAGACCAACAATGGTGGAGACAGAAACAGTTAAAGGTCACGTATCCCCCCTGTCACATTACTGTCCCTAGCCAGAGCGCGTCATGTCAGAGGGAGATCGCGGGACTCAAGGTCACTTCTATATCGAAAAGCCTCTCTTTACCTCTCCCTATATACCCCCCCTATTCCACTCAGAACCCTCTCTCCCCTCACCAGTACGCCTTTCCTGCCAAGCTAACATAAGAGTGCCGGCAAGCATACGTCCTGAGTCCCCCGTCAGGTAGCGGTGCCTCCTCGGTGCCCCGCCAAGCCGCCACAGGCAACAGTGTGCAATCATAGCGACGTGCAATAAAGCCGCCTTCTCGTTACTGACTTCATACTTCTTGACTTCAGTGTTATTTCCGCCGAATCCGAGCTCAGTCTGTGTGTAATCGCTTTTATTCGTGTTATTTTTGTTTTTTTTCTGTTTCCTCTGTGTGTGTTTGTCACTTTAGTTCTATTTTTTTTTATGGCGTGTGTGCATGTGTGTGCGTGTGTGTGTATGTGTGTGTGTGTGTGTGTGTGTGTGTGTGTGTGTGGTGTGTTGGGTGTGTGTGTGTGTGTGTGGTGTGTGTGTGTGTGTGTGTGTGTTTTGTGGTGTGTTGTTTCGTTGATACAAAACCGTGTGTATATCAAACGTTCCTGTGCCAATCTTTTTCACATATATAATATTTTCCCCCTCGTGAATTTTCCAATGCCACGCCCATATCCATTACCACCCACACCACACCCACCCACACACACACCACGGACACACCAGACAACCACACACACACACACACACACACACACACACACACACACACACAAAGTAAAACATTTTCTCTTGACTCTTGTGTAAACGATTTTGGTGCCCGTCACGTGTCCCCAATACAGCGATTTCAGCAAGAGAAAGAGAAGGATAAAGGTCAAAATGTGTGAAATAAATGAACTACTCAGGAAAAAACGGAAGAAAGACGAGGGAAAGGTTCTGTTTAAGGAAAGCTGCGATATGGAGAGAGAGAGAGAAAGGAGAGAGAGAGGAGAGAGAGAGGAGAGAGAGAGAGAGAGAGAGAAGAGAGAGAGAGATGAGAGAGAGGAGAGAGGAGAGAGAGAGGAGAGAGAGAGAGGAGAGAGAGAGAGGGAGAGAGAGAGAAGAGAGAGGAGAGAGAGAGAGAGAGAGAGAGAGAGAGAGAGAATGGAACGAGAGAAACGCAAGGTGAGAAATATGGAGAAGGGACAGATTGAGAAGAACGAGAAAGAAAGGAAAAGGCGAATGACAGAATGGAAATGGAACATGGAAAATGAAAGAAGAGAGAAGTAAAGAAGAGGCAAGAGAAGGATGGGTTTGGAGGAAGGAGCAGATAGAGTGAGGGAGAAGAAAGAAAGAAAACAGAGGAGAAACAGGGAGGAGAGAAAGATGATGGGTGGTTGGAGGAGAGGAAGAAAACGATGAGAGGGTGTAACATGAGAGGAAAGGAATGAATAATAAGAACAAGAAAAACATGATATAAATAATAATCGTAGAGGGAAGAAGGATGAGCATTAGGCAATATTTCTCTCATATTCTTTACCTCTCCTCCAACTTTCCACCCCTAACTGATCAATACTGCACCAGCTGGCAGCCCTACCTCCTCCTCCTCCTCCTCTTTAGATCAGAAGGGAGGTAGGTAGGGAGGTAGGGAGGTAGGGATAAAGGTAAGGGAGGTAGGGAGGGTAGAGGTAAATGGAGGAGTTAACACGTTCCCCTAAGTAATGTGTTAATTAATTAGCGGAAACTTAATATCGCCTAATGCATTACATAATTGGCGATTTGCTTAATGTATGGCCGGTCCACAAACTACAGCACGACCCGTTGACTTGATTAATGATTCCCTCCTCATCATCCAAGGCATAATTAGTGTTTCGAGTTGAATATTTGACTATGAGTGATTAGTTTAGCCTATATCATAACTTATTATCATTAGTTATAACATGGCTGCCTCTCATTAGTAATTATCAGGAGAGTATTTATGAAACTGATTAAAGGATTTAAAGGATACTTAGATTTTGAACATTTTCCCTTGTTCATGTTGCTAAGTCATTTCTTTGTACTAATTACTTAAGGCAAAGTAAGTAATCAGTGATCAAATAATATTATGTCATTAAGTCGTTTTTTGCAACAACTTTCGTAACAAATGAGGCTCTAAATCTATCTTCTTTCTTTTTTTTCTCTTTTTTTGCGCAGTTTTCTTGAGGCGTGAAATAAAACGAGACGCTGTGAATATTACGAATGAGGAAAACGAAGAGAGATGCTAGAGTGGTGGTGCTCTCTCTCTCTCTCTCTCTCTCTCTCTCTCTCTCTCTCTCTCTCTCTCTCTCTCTCTCTCTCTCTCTCTCTCTCTCTCTCTCTCTCTCTCTCTCTCTCTCTCTCTCTCTCCTTTCACTAATTACTCTGAACTCTCCTTTCGGCTAAAGAGACGTGTCCTCTTTGGCAGGAAAAATACTGTTGTAATAAAGCTTCCCCTTTTTTATTTCTTCTTCTTCAGTCGCCTTCCCCTCTACTGCCGCCTAACCCTGCCATTCCACCCACCCTTCCATCCCTCCATCCACCACTCCACCCCACCCTCCACCCTCCACTCCTGTCCTCGCTGAAATATGGGAAGTTGCGTGACTGGAGGCGAAGGTAAAAAAGAAACCAAAAGAAATTTCCGTCAATATTTCGTTCATGACGCCCCTCCAGGAGACATTTGTAGGGACGTGGTGAGAGAGAGAGAGAGAGAGAGAGAGAGAGAGAGAGAGGAGAGAGAGAGAGAGAGAGAGAGAGAGAGAGAGAGAGAGAGAGAGAGAGAGGAGAGAGAGAGAGAGAGGAGAGAGAGAGAGAGGAGAGCCACACGCGCTGGCCCAGTATGAGAGGGGGGGGGGGGCTGAGGTTAAATCAAACATGATTATGAAATGCATTGTCAGAGCGTCAGTCTGCACTGCCACTTCCATGGCATTAGTAACAGACTAACACTGTATCGCACTAACCCTCCATTAGATCTTCTAAAACACGCACGCCTGCACAGACCACTTGTGGGTCTTTACATCATTCATCTTGAATAGCTTCCCCTTAAAGTAATCGTCCAGACCATTTCATCATTCCTGATTTAATGCAATCAAATCATAGCCATTAACGAGTATATCAACAACACGTCGTCACTTTTTGTATCCAGTCAGCCGTTTTTAAATAATCCGCAATCAAAATCTGCAAATTCCCCGAGTTTTCAAAACGCTCTCAAGGTTTGCAGACGCTCAGGCTCAGGCTCGGTGACGTGCCATCAGGGAGGCTCATCTTCCCGCGCTGATCAGAGAGGCACGTAAACACAGAGATAAATATAGTACTTGAAGATATTTGGGTGTTTCTGATAGATTTTTTTTGCTATATGCCACATGCATGCATCCTTTATGGGTGCAGCAAGACAGCTGTGCCTTTCGAGAAAAGTTTGCACACGGAAAGGAGTGGCGTGTGTAGGGTGATACACGCCTATAGTGTGTTGGGGCGAGCAGTTGTGTTGAGAAACGGCGCCCTCCCGTAAGACTGACTCAGTCCAACACTATACCAGACCAGGTGGCCCTGTTAGACAGGGACGCCAGGACTGGCAGCAGCGGTGGACCACCACGACTGTGAGGCTTTGCTTCTTAACAAGACCAAGTAAACCAGTTGTGGAGTGGGCGTGCCCTGTGGTGAGAGACCCTGTGTTGGTGTGGCTATCACACTTTCTGCCTTCCCGCCCGCATATTTTCCAACTCTATGCTGTAGTTAATGCTAGTATGTGGTTTCCGAGTAATGACGTTTGACTGTAGCTCCAAAACTAACCATAGGATTTTCTCGAAAGTACCTTCATTGTGATTCCCACACACACATGGTTTAATCTTATTTACCAATCCATGTTTTGGAGAAGTGCCAGGTCCTCCTGCTGAACCTCAGGCTCTGCTAACACCTGTTCATCCACCTCGTACTCGGGCTCAAACATAGGATTCCATGACAATCTGAGGTTCGTTTTCCTCATAGTATACGCGACCAGCGTCATTTCTTTCGGTGTCAGATTGAGCATCGTTCTCTAGATGTCACAGCGACAGATTCACTGTCTGACACGAAGTACAATCGCTCATCATAACATTGCCGACAGGTGTCAGACAGAGTGTCTGCGGGCGTCCCTGTTCTGACGTCATCAATAACAATCGTAGCCCTGTTGGAGGGAAGATTTTTTTTTTCGCGCGCTTTTTACAAAAGTCGTGTTTTTACGGAAATAAGGCCTGGAAATCAATTATTTTTGGTGGATTAGGTGTTTTGAATGCACATTCAACATAATTCGGCAAAAAAAATTTGGGTCTGGACGATTACTTTAAGAGGCTGGCGGAGTATTACCCTCAGTTTGCGCATACAGAAACCAACACCTATTTTGCTTCCAGCGAGCATTCCCGTGCATGCAATGCATCTCCCTGGTGGCACCACACGTCACGCCCACGCCACGCCACGCCACACGCGCCGCTCCAGCGTGGGAGGGGGGGGGGGGGGGGTCGGAGCGAGGCCCCCGGGATGTTATAGTATCCCGGGGCCTCGGGCGGATGTTGCCTCAAAAATCACTTTGAAACCCTTTGTCAGAGCGTCAGTCTGCCCTCCACTTCCATGGCAACACTCAGGCTCACACTGTATCGCAATGGCCTTCACTTCACAAAACACGCACACCTCTACAGCCTTCTCGTGGGCCTTCCCCTTCCTTCTCATAAAAAAAGCTTCACTTCAGGGCCTTGCAGGGGAAGGCAGTGCAGCTGGTTTGCCTGGCGCTGTAGGGGAAGGCAGCAGTCAATCCAACGCCACCTCTGATCACCTATGTGGAATTGCGTACTTTTCCTTGCGGGACAAAGTATAGGTACACAAGTTATATCCCCCATCACCACCTTGACTCAGGACACCGTCATAACTATAAGGAACCTTGGCGACCCACAGCCCATCACAGGTAGAAACATGATATAAATAGTAGTTGTATCATTATCATTACTATTACAATTATTAATGCTGCTGTATTATTTTCATCAACATTGTTAGCATTTGTTATCATTATTATTGTCTTCAGTTTTAACCTCCTACTATTTAGATCATGGGTAGAGAGTGGTGGTGGCTGTTAACTCGGCGATCTCTGCATGTAGGGAATTAAGATGTAAATGTAATCGTTGAAAGCCGTAACTGATTTGATAACAAACTGGGCAAATACTACCAACTGGAAGAAGGAAAAGTAGGAGAGGAAGGGAAAAGGTAAAAAGTAAGAGGTAGAGAGAGAGAGAGAGGAGAGAGAGAGAGATGAGAGAGAAGAGAGAGAGGAGAGAGAGGATGAGAGAGAGAGAGAGAGAGAGAGAGAGATGGTAAAGTTCGGTGGATGGGATGGAGGAGGGGGGGGGGGGTGGTAGGTACAGCAAGGAGGAAACGGGGCATTGAGCGCAACCTCGCCGTTCCCGAAAAGGTGACCCCGTTGGCAAGGGTCGTAAACACAGAAAACGACAACAACAACAGAACGGCACCAACACGAACAAGAAATTCAAAACAACAAATAACACAGAATAAAAATATGTATACCCTGATAATAATAATAATAATAATGATAATGATAACAACATCCTTTCGTCACCACAATACTGGCGGGAAAATAGCACTGCATGGGTGACGTTGAAAGCCTGACTGTCGGATTGTGTTTCTGCTGACTCTGTGATCAAATGTTCCACTCTGACCAGTTTTGAAATCGTAAAGGTGGAGTATTTCCACACACACACACACACGTCATGGGGGGGGGGGGGAGAGGAGGAGAGAGAGAGAGAGAGAGAAGAGAGAGAGAGAGAGAGAGAGAGAGAGAGAGAGAGAGTTAAGAGTCTAATATCGGTACAGATAAGGATCTGCCACGCTTCCTCCCCTCACTACCCACCTCTCCCCTCACTCCTCCCGTTCCCCTCACTGCCGCAGCCGCTTACACATTCCTATACTACACCAGGAGTACACCTCCTCCACCTCCTGTAGCTGTTTGTTCTTCCTAGTTCTTCCTTGTTTCTCCTCCTACTCCTCCTGTCGGCGCTACTGCAGGTCAGATAACATTTCTCTCACGGCTGTTCCATTACGTGAAGACGAATAGCGCGGGATATGTCGCCTTGCTATGATTTACGGGAAAAAGTGGTCATTATGAAGTTGTCCTTTATCCTTGTCCTCTCTCTCTCTCTCTCTCTCTCTCTCTCTCTCTCTCTCTCTCTCTCTCTCTCTCTCTCTCTCTCTCCGTCAGTGTGGCATGGTTGGTAGAGTTGCCGACTCGTGTGTGCAGCGTCCCTGCGCATTCGGTCAGCGGTTCGAGCCCGCCTGGTTCGTCCTGACGTGGTGGCGCTTTGTATAGTCAATAACCTTGTAGTTGGTACTTGTAAAGTGTCTAGATAGGATCAAAGTATCATATCTTATCTCTCTCTCTCTCTCCACTTTTCTATATCCTGCATCTATCTTTTCATTATATTCATTCCCTCAATTTCAAATTGCATCTGCTTACTAACTCGCTATTCCCTCTTCTGATATTTCAGGCTCATTACTTGCCCTTGTTTCTTCATATACCCATTCTTCTGTTCTCACTTATTCCTTCTTTCTTATCCGTTAATAATCCTTTCCTCCTCCTTGACACACACTCACTCGTCCTCCCCAACACGCAAGACTTCCTTCCTAATCTTCCAGCTCTCTTCCGATCTCCTTTCTTTCTTCCTCCTTCTCCATTTCCACCTTATCTGCCTCTCTTTTCCTTTCTGCCTGTGGCCCCTGTCCTCCTCCCTGCTCATCTCTCTCTCTCTCTCTCTCTCTCTCTCTCTCTCTCTCTCTCTCTCTCTCAAATTCTTTTCTATTCTTTTATCTCTCCTTCCCATGTCTCTTTCTCCCCTTCATTAGCTGTTCTCTTTACATATGGTACCCGGACAGTTTGCCTACGGACAGTTTGCCTACGGACAATGTGCCTACGGACAATGTGCGTACCGGACAATGTGCCTACGGACAATGTGCCTACGGACAATGTGCCTACCGGACATTATGCCTACCGGACATTATGCCTAACAACGAACGATGCCTAGCAAACAACTGTTTCATAAACTAGTGAGAGTATTTTTTAACAATCATTTCAACCTAAACTTCACTTCAAGCGCTTGCATTTGTTTCTCTACAGGATGTTAGCGACACGTTTGAACGATTTATGTCTGCACTGGACGAGGAAACGGACGAGATCCTGGGAGACTTTCTAACCTATTTCGAGACTACGTGGATTGGAAATGTGCAGCGAGGACGAAGAAGACGGCCTGCTTTTCCGCAAGAACTTTGGAATGTCCATGAAAGAGTTTTACCAGATTTGCCTCGCACCAACAACTCGATAGAAGGCTGGCACAGAGCCTTCGACCAACGAGTCGCCATTAAGCACACAACTCTGTGTCGACTTGTAGACCGATTGCGTAAAGAACAAGCCGACAACGAACTCCTTATTGATCACGCCAATGCTAGAGTTGCTTTGCCACCAACCAAGAAAAAGTACGAGTATGTCACAACGCCTGAAGAACCTCGTTGAGAAGTATGACACCACCCCGGTTCTTGAATATCTTCGTGGCATTTCTCACACTTTATAGAATTTCTGACTATGTCCGTCCATTCTAGATTGATTTTTTGGTTTCAAATTTTATTCTTGTAAATCTTATTTTATATGCTTTTTGAGAGAAAAAAATATTTTAGACATGAATTTAAGACGTTTTATATATACGGTATATATATATATATATATATATATATATGCATTCTTTTATATTTGTCAAAATTCTAATGAATTTTGTCTAAAAGTCTAAGTCTTTGTCTTTGAAGTCTAAGACAAAAGTCGTGTCATGAATTTTGGTTAAGACATCTGGTAAATGGCTAACCTTTCGTTGCTGTGTACCTTATGTCATACGAACGGTTGGTAGCACTGTCATAAGTGCTTCGATCTCATCACAACTCATACGTCATAATAGTTCATATCCTCACGAGTAATTGTTTTAGGATTCATTACCAGGAGTGTTAAAAGTAGAAGTGCTGAGGTAATTATAAAGCAGTGATTGAACATGGGTTCGGTGAACCAGTCTCAGGGGTTCGGCTGAGGTCCTCCAAAACACATTGCAATTTTGCTATTATTGTAAACTCCCTCAGCTGTTGAGGCTCGCTTCGCACAAGCCCCCCCACTTTATAACAATCCTGGATTCACCCCTGTATTCCACTTTCTTTTTAAGGACCTATATACGCCACTGCTTCTGAGTCCTTCCTTCCTTCATATTATTATCCAAATATACTTCTGAATTTTGAGGCAATTTTTCTTTAATTTTTTAATAGATTGAAATGGAATTTGGTCTTATTATTATCCAAATATATATACTATTGAATTTTGAAGCAATTTTTCTTGATTTTTAAAATTTATATATATATATATATATATATATAATATATATATATATATATATATTATATATATATATATATATATATATATATATTATTATTATTATTATTTTTTTTTAATTCTTGCATGTGACTAGCTCTCTCTATACTCCTGCCGGTGATGTATGTGGCCTTCAATGGCTCAGGTGTAAAGATGAAATGTCCTGGCGATCATTGCTGGGCCGAATATACTTCGCATTCCACATCGAATAATATGAAACCTCAACGCAGTAAATCTATTGAACCTTTGAAATACCCTTGGTTTGTTTTAGACATTGTCTCATCGGTGGCAGAAATGAAGCTTTGAACCCTTATCTGAACAGTAGCTTAAGGGATTCAGGCTTGCCAACCACGAGCATGTAACTGCGTTAGGGTTTTCATGTTTCACGAGATACATTTCATATTCGGACAAAACCGTGACACGACTTTTGTCTTAGACTGTACTATAGGTAAAACAAGTATCGGTGCATAGGGGTCCGATGAATACTGTAAACATTCGGTCAAGTGCTGATGATATGGGAGGGTTGGTATGCCATGAATTGGGTGATGATAGAATGGAATGATACATATTGAATTGGGTGTTCTAGAGTTCGAACCGGCCAACGATTGTTTACCTCACAACGCTTGTTTCAGACTTTTCGGAGCGTGTCGTATTCTCGAGTAACGTTCCGAACAGATGGTCCGTCAGCAACACATTATGTTTGGCGAGTGAATAACACCAGATTTTACTCTCTCTCTCTCTCTCTCTCTCTCTCTCTCTCTCTCTCTCTCTCTCTCTCTCTCTCTCTCTCTCTCTCTCTCTCTCTCTCTCTCTCTCTGTTACCGTCACATATTTTTCTTTCCTGCCTGTATCCACACCCATGCACATATTTTGTGTTGTCTAAGTAGGATAATGCGTTACTAACACACCCTAACCAACAGTAATGGCAATATATTAAGGAAAATATATTAATACATGCAATGATACGTGCTAGACTTTATTTGTAGTTTGTAAAGGTTTGTGTAATCTCGCCCAAGTGTAGTGGTTATATCACTGTTACACCTTTTGCGTAACAATCATA